>JBBPDC010000007.1:17921566-17938868 GCA_037974485.1 Hemigrammopetersius urotaenia | reverse complement strand
GCAAGACCCTTAACCCCGAGTTGCTCCAGGGAGACTGTCCCCTGTAGTTAGAGAATGGAAGTCGCTTTGGATAAAAGTGCCTGCTAAATGCCATGAATGTAACGTAAATGTAACTCTCATAGAAGCTCCAGTGCATCGGTATGTATTGACATAGATCATTTTAGATTTGATTTTGTAATCAATTATTAAGCTATGAACACTGACAGAAAAATAGGTTCATATAGTCTTTCAAAAATAACAGTTTCAAAGAAAAGGTAAACATCGGGCACCAGCTGTAGTGACCCACTCTCCTGCAGTTCATGTTTGCTTGAGACCAAATGGACAAGTGGTTACTCAGTCATTTGTAGTAAAATCATTATCACACCAACCTTTGATCGCAGACAGGACTTTTCTTTGTATGACTCTCATGCATCAGGTGAGAGCTAAACTGATATTGGAGCTATGACGATAGCTTCATGAATCAAGAAGTAATACAATGTACCTGCTGCAACCCAGGAGTGGGTTGTTTCTGACAAAATACAACCTGTTTTTTGAATAGATGCGTCAAAATATTGCATCTTAAGGCTGGTGCATATGGTAAGCTGATAAACAAGGTGTCAGCATCAGAGTGTAAGAAAATAACTATGTAACTGATGCAATTACTGAAGGTTTGACAAAACAAGGTGCAAACACTGTCAACAGCACCAGCCATGTGATTAGCATGGAAATATTAAATGTCTGACGAGTGTACTAATGAGAGGATGAAGGCACTTAGCTTTAAAGGTTTAATATCAAAGCCATTTTACACTCAAAATTAATTATTTAGCACAATGCAGCATAACAATACATTTCAGTATCAATATCTCTCAAGCTCAAACAAAACAGAATTGGCACCCGCCCAGAAACAAATGCCTCTAGGTATTGTGAGCAATGTTTTGTTTCTTTTATTTCTTTTATTTTTTTGAGTCCATTTGCTGGACAGATTCCAGACCATCTGCCTGACAACAAGCTCATGTAAACAGGATTTAACTTGTATCTTGACGGGCTTTCACACAAGAGCAAGCAATACAGTAAAACACAAAACTCAAAGTATTCGTTGACAAATGAGAATCATCAGAGTGCATGTGAGTAAATGGTGTTAGCAATGATGCTGTTAGTAATGATACTGCTGCATGAGTATAACAACCGTTTCTCATTAATACTTTATTCTGATATATATAAGCCAAAGCAAATTAATTTAATTTCAAAATGCCAGTGTATCAATTAGAAGTGAGTTCAGTTATATATACTTATATATACTTGGCTCAACTGATTATGGAATGCATCACCATGTCTAAGTCAGAGATAAGTTTACAAATAAGTAACTTCTCTGTCTCCTAGCATGACCCTAAACCTTTGTGAGTGCACACACTCAGATAAGAACGCTGTCAGCCCATACTTTAGCTCAGTCCAGCTCTTTTCCCAATGACAGCCTGCACACTGCCCTCTGATTGGCTATTCAGGTCACGTGACACCACTCTGGCCATTCTCTTCCAGACCTATCACAGAAAGAGAAAACGTGTGTGTGTGTTTTCCCTTCTTACTGAACCAAAGATAGTGAGATAGTGGATACTGGAGCATTAAATGAAAGTTCTAGTTGCATGATGTATTTTTTTTTGTTGGTTAAAGTTAAATGTTTCTTAATCACATATAAATGTGCTTTCTGTTCATTCATTAACCCAAAATGTCTTTGAACTTTGTAAATGTGTGAGTGTTAATATGTGTGTCACAAAACGTGTCCTCTGGCACATTTTGTACAGTAAGCATGACAGCTGTCCAGACTCATGACTCACACACAATCATCTACGAGTGCGTTTACCCTCTCTCGCAAACACAAGCGCGCAAATGCTGCCTTATGTTAGTCACGTCTGATTCATTTGTCCCTTCTCAGTCGCTACACAGAAATAAAACTAGGAATCTTTATAGTCCTAATGAACCATGCTCTGAAATATTCCTCAATCACTGAGGTCAAACACAGAAGGCTCAATTCTAAGATAGGCCCTCTCATCCGCGTTGCCTCAAGTGATAGACAAACACCCAGTCCTGGGTTCATTCATTTAAATTTTAAAACGTCTATGCTTAGCCCACACTTGCATTTTAACAAAAATCTATTCATAATATAATTGAGTGAAAGAGAATGTAATGTGTGCCTCTTAAATGATTAGTTCATTGGAATCTAATCAGACTGATGATTAATCCAAACAGTCTTTGAATGATCACAAGCAAACAGGATTGGTAAAGGCTGCTTATCATGAAAGAAATGAAAGATAACTAATCAGATTAATCAGATCAATAATTGATTAATCATTTATTTTCTCTGTATTCTTTTGTAGGAGTGCTACAATGGTATTGCAGGGAAAAGGCAGTAATTAACAGCAGAAAATGGTTAAAACATAAAAAAAAATTGTCTGTACTTCCTTTAAACATATCAGACAGTCAGTCAGTAAACCTATCAGTTTCACCTAAAATACACCTGACGGCAGCAGGACCCAAATGAAATCATACCAGATGTATTTATAGTGAATGTGTGTGTGTGTGTGTGTGTGTGTGACCAAACATTTGTAGAACACAGAGAGATGTTTGTGATCCTTTACTTCAGTCATTTGCTGTCCTATAACTACTATGTAGGAGTGTTTGCATGTGAGGGGGCAATTACAGTGTGGTTGGTTTACTTTTCTATTAGTATTAAAGGCAGCTGAATCAACAGTTTTGGAACCAGTGTGTCTGAAAAAGGCTGCATATACACTCTGCTTAGAGTTCATCTGTCATGAAACACTCCTGTCATCCAGTTACTCACTTGTATATTTCAGTCTTATGATCTGTGGACAAATGTTTAGAGTACAAAAACTGACTTTGTTCACGTATTTGACTTGCACAGCGCCTGATGTCTCTTTCTAAAGCAAATAAAAATATGACAATATATGAAATTAAGAACCAAACCCATGTTCTTCAGTTAAAGGAACCAAAGTAGTTCTCTATGATAGATCCACAAACATAATAGGTTTAGGAAAAATGATTTATTACAAGAAACAAAGCTATGAACAGTCTTGAACACTTAATCTTAATAACACAATAATCTTAACATTTAAACGTACAGGTTTGTGATTATCTTACAGGTTTGTGATTATCCAAGTAGAACAACATTGCATGTAATTACTTAAGTAATACATTAGTGTATGTATATGTAATTTACCTGTGTAAATAAAGTAATGCATGTACGTAATTACTTAAGCAATAAAGTAACTTTGACGTAATAAGTCGACGATTAAAACGTGTCGATTCACTCTACTGTTCAGGGTTTAAATTGATCAGTGAATAAAGGTTGTGTGTAATAGAGAGACACATAGTAACACATGTGCTGTTAATGATATTTTTACACACCAAAATCTTCACAAGTGTCAAAACTCTCAAAGTGTCAAAACCTCCCAAACCATATTAAAACACAACAAATATAACGGAACTGTATGAAAACGTTACTCACTTTGGTCTCGACTATGCTGTCGGTGGTCCACGGTGAAAAACACGTGTGAGGGTGGTCGGTTCAGGCTCTATCGGAGTGTCCGGGTCCGGAGCTCGACTATCCGAGGGGGAGAGAGGTTCTCTCGGGGGAGAAGAGGTTCTCTCGGGGGGTCCGCTCGGTGGATTCAAGGTCCTGTCTGGCTGGTAATGTCGCCTGCCCTCATCTCCGTTCCCGTGTAAAAACAGAAGGAAAACGCTATCCTTTAGTGCTAGCGGCTCTGGCTCGGCTAGCACTGGGTCGTGTACCCGTTACAGAGAAAATACAAGAGTTTGGAAAGTTAGCTTAGCTTCTTTTTTACTCTTTCTCCGTGAGGCTTTACTTAACTAACGTTGACCCTACTTCAGCCTTTTCAGGTGACGGCTGTTTCCCTGTTTAAAAACAGGGCTCGATCGTTTTCCCTTTATTACACCCCTCTTTTCCGTTATTTTAGCTGAGGTAAAAAAAAAAGTGTGCCGTTAGCACAATAGGCACGGAAAGCAGGACTGGCGGGGTCCGACTCGGGATAGAATCGGCTCTTTTGAAACGGATCGTTTTAGGCACCAGTCCAACCTACTTGAATATGTGCAAAGTTCAGCTTCGTGACAGTGTTCAAGTGGGACGACTTGAAAAATATGAAAAACAGTTACGCGTCTAAATAAATTGCTTTACCTTTCCATGTATAGTAATGTTAAACTATCAATAGTTTACTGCGTTTAAAGAAATACGACTACGAAACGTTAGAAGAAGAGCAGAAAAGTAGAAGAAAAGCAGTCCCCCTGCGTTTGCATGTCTCATTATTTTGGTGATATTTCTATGGACAAATAAAATCAATGTTGGCTATAAACAATTGAGCCAGTTGATATAAACAGTTGATTCAATCGTTCAATTCATTGAATCACTTTTAGTGAATCATTTTGTTAGAGTGAATCGAGCACTGGGAGGAGTGAGATAGAACTACGGTGCGTATCTTAAATACTTTCTTTCCCACCCGTATTTTGGTAAGCCTCGCCTCTCGGGCGGTACTATATTTACATTTACGGCATTTGGCAGACGCCCTTTTCCAGGCGGACGTAGTCATTAGCTACAGGAACAGCCCCTCTGGAGACAATGAGGGTTAAGTGTCTTGCTCAAGGGCACATTGGTAGAAATTCACATTGGGTTGTGAAGCTGCAACTTTGTGGTCATCGGGAAAAAAAGACAACTACACCGACATATTTGAATCAGAAAGATTAATTCGGTAAAATCCGGTAAAAGCTGAAATCAAAATGAACTTTTGTTTATCTTGTTAGATTTCCTTGACCCTTAGTGATATTAAGTAGAATATTGCACAAGGCACATTGAAAAATGATATTAACCAATCATTTCATAGCACGTGCATAAATGAGTGGAACAGTCTTCATCTCCATTCCTCTGTGTCTAAAGCGACAGATCATGAGAGGGCGTGTGTTATCACGAGTAACAGGAAGGCTGAGATAATTCAGAAGAAGATACAAACTGAAGACGACCTCAAGTGCTCTATTGTTTCTGTACAACAGTTTTACATAATAAAGAAAATATGCAAAGTTGTTTTGCTCCAGTAGTTTCATGGACAAATCTGGTTTTACCAGGCGAATGCTGCCAGTGGTTTGTATAGTAAAGTTCGGTGGAGGAGGAATAGTGGGCTTTGGCTGATTTACAGGGTTCAGGCTAGGCTACAACTTTGTAACAACAATTTAGGAAAGGTGATTTTTTGTTGCAGCATGTCAAAGCATGGTTTGATTTTTTTTGGAGGAACTCTAGTGGCCTGCACAGACCCTAACCTCAACATAATTATATACCTTTTACCTGAATTGGAATGCTGATTAAGAGCCAAGCGTTCTCGACCAGCATTAGTGCCAAAGTTTACAACACTCTGAATGGGCACAAATTCAAAATGGAAAGTCTTCCCAGAAAAGTGGTGGCTGCTGTGGTGGGGAGGGGAGACTCTGTATTAATGTCCATGGATTTATAATGGGATGTCTAATATCATATTGATAATGTTCAAGGAATGGCCAGATTTGGTTTGTAAGTAGACTACATTAGTGGCATTGCATTACAACAATCTTGCGTGAGTTTATAGCCTATAAAACGTTTAAGTCTATAAATTCAGTCACACACACACACACACGCGCGCGCGCGCGCACACACACATCTGTGCGCACATATTCTCCAGACTTTATATCATAGTTGTATTTTATTAAATTAGAAAGAAAGACTTGATCAAAAATTAGTCAATAAATAAGAAATAAATATCATAATACATAGTTCATTAATTATTCAGTTACAAAGTCATAGATATGCTTAAATGGATTTCTTTAAAAAAAGACACTCTAAAATTAAGACATTGCATTTCAACCAACCTAATACGTGCATTTACAGCCGCATTTTAAAAATATATATAAATTAATCAATAAATAAAAATAGTTCAAGTATTAAAACTTACCCAAAAAAACCCTTCTCAACCCATGTCCCATACTTCAAGAAAAAGTAGAAATTTTAATTCAAAAGATGTTTTTAAAAGATTTTTGCTATAATAATAATAATAATAATAACAATAATACCGATAATAATCATAATAATGTTAGTGATTATTATTTTAATGTAAACTTTACTCATTTTTCTTTTTTTTTTCCACTTTTTTGATTCTTCTTGTTTATTTACACCTGATAAAGAGAGCTAAACAATTCTCTTTCGTTATTCATTTCATTATGTATGATCTCTGTAGACATATTCATGTCCATGAGCTGTGGTGAGTGTGACCCACATTTATTTTATACATGTTGCTTTCTTTTTCATTTTTCATATTTCATTACGTGTGGTAGTGTTTATGTATGCATATGTGTGATTTATGTACATAGTCTTTTACATAGACATACTTCGTCCTTTTACATACACATTATCCATTTTCACATTTAATGTGTGTGTGTGTGTGTGTGTGTGTGTGTGTGTGTGTGTGTGTGTGTGTGTGTGTAAAATGCAGGATGAATGACCCGGTCATCTCTGAACTCCACAGTTGAGTTTACTGCATGAACCACTGTTAACATCTCAGCTTCCGCCACCCTATGTGAGAGAAAGAGAGAGAGAAAGAGAGAAGGCAGGGACAAAGAGAGAAAGGAATGAGAGCAAGACACCGAGAGATTGATAGAGGCTGATAAATAGAGAAAAGTGATTTGGTTTTTAACCCCATGTCTGCCTGACCGGTTTCTGAACCTAAGAGTGTTTTATTCAGAACAGTTCACCATCACCCCAGTGCTCCGTTTCCAATAGGAGAGTTGGCCAGTCACTCTGACCTCTGACCAATTTACAGTTGCTTCAGTCCTGAATATATGCAGAGGATCTGGCCCTATGGCAGCATGAAAACACAAAGCCCAAACTCTCACCCCACCTAAAGTCCTTAAGAGAAGACGACCATCTTTTAGTGAAATATGAAGGACCACAAACAGGAAGTCTCAAACAGAAAGAAAAAAAGCGTTCAAATGCAAGAAAGGCACAACAAATTAGACAATTCATTTCATTATGTGTTCTGATTTGAGAAATGTCCATTTCTTTGAATTAAAAATTAAGTCACATTATTACAGTTTTCATTATAGTAATAATGTAAAGCTATGGTCAGGAATCTTTCATTCAAATATTTGAAAAAAATAAACGTCATTCACAGGCCAAAAGCAAAACATTAAATAGGAGGAACTTGAGCAACATCAGGAACTAAAATGTGTTCATGTTTCTAATAGCATTTCATTTCATTACACATACACTCATTCACACACATTTACATCCACAGTGACCATGCAGCTGAACACAGTGAAGCCCAAGACTGCTGCTGTGTGTATATATGAATGTGCGTGTGGGTATGTGTGTTTGTATATGTGTATATGTATGTATATGTGTGTGTGTGTGTGTGTGTGTGTGTGTGTGTGTGTGTGTGTGTGTGGCAAGCAAACTGTCACCCAACATGCAGCACTCTCATTAAGTCCAACACAGGAATTCTGGGATTTCTTTGAGAACAGTATTCAGGGAATTAGGAAATTTTCCACGAGTTCCTTATTGAAAACAATGTTTCCTTCACAGTTTCACAAATTGGTTTTATGTTATGTTTTCTTCCCATAATTCCTGCTTGTTTTCTTCAGTGAACACACCCCATGTGCTACTGTAAGTACCACAAACCTGTACTGTACCTTAATTGACAGAGGAAAAGAAACGAGAATGAAAAGAGCGAGTGAGTGAGAGAGAGAAAGAGAGAAAGTGTGAGACAGAAAGATAGAATCTGAAGGAAAAGCTGTTTGCATAGTATCATGCTCTAAATAAATACGAGAAAGATTCAGGAGAAAACATCTCATCTAGGTTACACACAATCTCACACACTCACATTCACACTGACACATCCCAAATAAAGAGCAGATAAGTGGGCATCATCCCACCACATCATCAAAAGACCACAAAACACTGATCAAACTAACTGATCAAAAACAAACTGTTAAATGCAACATTTTTCAGTTCATACAGAGAAAGAGAAGAAACGGAAAGAGAGAAAGAGCGATACATATAGAGAAAGATAGATAGAGAGGAGAACAAAGGAAAAAAGAGAGAGAGAGAGAAAAAAGAGAAAGAGAGAGTGAGAAAGAAGGGAGTAGAAGATAAAAGTTGAGGTTGGTCATCATATGTGAGTCATCAAACCTCGTTGCACAGCAACTGATCAGATTGCAAAGAGATCAATAAAATCACAATGCACTAGACTCAGTCCATTGTAGCCACGGTAACACAGCATGCATCCCAGCGCATGGCTGGTCGCCACGGCAACCCAAACACAGGCAGTCGCCACGGCAACCCAAACACAGGCCAATAAACTTACTACAAGTGAGAGATGTAAGGGAAGGGCATTATCTGTTGCTAGGCAACTGTAGGCATGCCATAGCGACGGGACCTCCCACGATATACGTTGTGCCATGTGGACCTTTGGATGTGATTTGTAGATTTCAGGGAAAGAACACAGAAAAAAAGTTGACATTTATGAATATTTCTAAAATGGAGGCTGTACAGCGTGCATAAATGCTATATGTGAAACTTTTCTCATTTTCCAACAGAACACAATCTGGCTGTGGAGTTGCCCCATCTTCCTGTTTTGAGGCATTGATCTGATTTTTGGACCCCTTACATTCTCAGGTTTATTGTATCGTAAACTGGCCAATTTGCTCTTTACTTATCAGAGTGAGTAATGAAAGCTTTGACCACTGGTGAGTCCTCGGTGTGTCCTGTAATGAGTTTCAAAGCATTTTACCTCAGTCAATCGAACTTGTTAAAGCAATTTTGTTCCAGTAACTATCTGCACCAATTAAACTTTGTTGTGAGCTGCTGTGTTTGTGTCTGTCACTCAGTTTTCCCTGTCTCTCATCTGGAGTGAACTTGTTGACAGACTGTGTGTCTTACCAACTGCCTTATTGACAGGCATCATGAGCGGTGAGTCCCATATGAGCAGTAATCTATAAGCAATTTAGCACCACTCAAAGGGTTGGCACACATGCTTCAACTGGTAACACTATACAGATGGCCAGCATCATACAGATGTTCAGGATAGTTCAAACTATCAGCAGTAATTAAATGGTTAGTATCACTGAATTGACCAACACCATACCAGAGAGAGACAGTATGTCACAACTTGCTGCTGAACCACAATGCACATCAGCATCAGATCTGCACCAACTGTAGCTTTAAAAACTGCTGCTAAAACCTGCACTATTCTCCTATTCTATTGCACTTCCAATTTTTTTGTATTCTTCTACTTCTTGCATCATTTTATTCTATTTAATCGATTCCTGTTAAGCACATTGAATGGCCTTTAAATAAACTTCAATGAATGATCCCTGTCTGGACCAAGGGTCTCAAACTCTGGTCCTGGAGATTTCCCTGCTCAGAAACACCTGGTTAACGTCACCAGTTAATTGTCAGGTTTAGTGAATGTGTTTGAGGAGGGGAACCATCAATCTGTGCCAGCCCCTCCAGGACCGGTATTTGAGACCCCTGGTCTGGACCCTCGTTGGCTTTGAAATATTCTCCTCTTCTCACCACTGGCTGCTTCTCTGTTCCGCTATTCTATTGTGCTATTGTGTCCTTTCTCCTACTCTCTCCTCTCCTCACCGCTCCCCTCTTACTCTCACCTGTCTCTCAGGTGCTGTCTTGTCTCAGTATGGCCTGTTCGCATCTTTTGGTCTCTTCAGCTGAACTTTGAGCCGCTTCATTCCAATCTGAAAGCCATTCATGGCCTGGATGGCAGTCTGAGCACTCATGGGGTTATCAAAGCTTACGAAACCTGATAGAAAGAAAAAGAGAGAGGGAAAAGGAGAGAGGTGGGAACTGAGTGCCTTATGCACATGTAAACATTTGTAACATATTATATGACAGCTTTCTGCTGTGTTTACCAAAACACTTGCTCTGATTGGTGGCCCTGTCCACAAACACTTTAGCAGAGATGACATTTCCAAATGGCAGAAACATCTGCAACAGTTCAGAGTCTGTGAACTCCTGGGGTAAGTGATAAATGAAGATATTACATCCCTCAGGACCTGAAAGGTTATAGATGGAAATGGAAGCAGCATGTCAGAGAACTGATACATTTCAAAAGATTTTTTAATTCAGTAAATTCCACAATACGTTGGACAAAAACTTAATTGAAAGCTAAAGTGTATACATGCACTAATTGTTCAGTACTGTCAACAGAAGACATTGGTTGAACATTTTTGATAAGAGAATTGCAAACATAAAACTTTCTTACAGTAAATAACATCACCTTCTCGTTGCTGCTGCTGCTGAGGGACCAGCGTGGCTTGCTGTGGATATGGTGGGCTGACCAAACTGTAAGCAGCAGGGTAGGCCGCTGTGGATAGGGGAAAGAGATGAAGGCAAGAATAAAGTACTGGAATAAAGTCTAACACACAGAACAGATAGACTTTCTTTGAAAACAGTATAGAGAGGCTATACCTGTATAGTGCTGCATCCCAGCATAAGCCTGCTGGAGAGGATCCAACAAAGCAGCTGAACTCTGAGCTAAAGTGAATAAAAGAGTATTTTACACACTGCAACCCTGTTTTAATAATGAACAATATCCTAATGATGCTCTTTTTGATGTAACACCATTTACAACTATTATCATTTAAAGGCAGCATAAACTTAAAACTGACACATTTTCAACCAAAAAGGGAAATCTTCTTCAGTGAAATAACAAGCATACAAACAAACAAATAAACAAACAAATGAACAAACAAATAAACCAAATAGCCATGTGAGGCAACCACAGAGGTCTAAGCAAAAGAAAGCCCACATGGCTAAAAAGCACAGTTAAACTTGGGTTTGTCTGCAGAACCCTTTAGCAAGCTTAACCACAACCAGACTCTTGTTTTATAAAACTAAGCTCTATCCTGGGAGCACTAATTAGCGTATAATAGCCATACTGCCTACAAATATATATTTTTTTCAAAATTATCATTGACCCTCAGACTCTTTAGAGTAATGACACTCTTGTCTGAGCCAAGACTCGAAGCTTTTTTTCTATATGCTTCACACTTGTTGATATTGGAGCTTGTTTGATGACTAATAGTTTATTACGTATGTGTATTTTTTTAATTTATGTGGTTACAGTCATTTATAACATTTCCCTTTTAGGTCAGTCATGTATTAATGGCTACATACTGAAAATGGGAAATTCGCTGAATCGAATATTTCATTAGATTTGCATATAAACCACTGGGCCGATTAAATCTCCAATGTTTTTTCTTGTTGGTTGTTGTGGCCACAAAATTTGTTCTATAAAAAAATAAATTCTTGTTCTATATTTTACTGTCACAAGTAGCACTGTTGTATTTCTTAGAGGCTTTGATATCCAAAGCATTCAAAGAATCAGATTAAACTGAACTGAAAATAAAAAAAGAGAAAACACTACAAAGTAAAAGAAAGAAAATAAGAAGCATTACTGTTTATTACAATACCTTAAAATGCTGATATTTCTACTCTACAGACCATGATAATTATGCAAGCTGCAGCTA
This sequence comes from Hemigrammopetersius urotaenia, assembly GCA_037974485.1. Taxonomy (NCBI): domain Eukaryota; kingdom Metazoa; phylum Chordata; class Actinopteri; order Characiformes; family Alestidae; genus Hemigrammopetersius; species Hemigrammopetersius urotaenia. The sequence goes on along the minus strand of JBBPDC010000007.1, from coordinate 17,927,300 downwards.
ACCGTGATACGGATGGATGCCATTGGTGTAGATTGTTTCAGATCCTGGCTGTCCATTGGCTGGCGCAGGCACAGGACTGTAACCATTGACTCCGACTGGTGCAGGCAGGGCAGGCACAGGTGTCGCTGCAATGGTAGGTGGTGTGTTGGTGCCTACAAATGTGCAACAATGAAGCAAAAAGGATTGTAATTTTTAACACTTCTGGACCAACTGCTATACAGTATGCAGCTTTTTACACAGAGCAGGGCATGTCTGTAATAACACAAGGGCCTGCGGTGGGTGTGTCCTTTACCTGAGGAAGGTGTGATTGGTGTGATGGGTGTGGCTATGATGCCATTGCCATTAAGGGCTGCCATCTGCTGCATCTGCACTGCAGCAACCGTCGCTATGGGTGACAAATAAGCAGACTGTGCAACCAGGGTCTGCTGCTGAACCAGCTGAGATACAGAGAGAGGAAGAAAGGAAAAGAGAAAAAAAGCAGGAAAGTGAGCAAAAGAACCACAGTACAGAGAGAAAGAGCCCCAGCATTAACCCATTTTAGTCTATTTTTGAGAAGATAAAACTCCTTATTTAATCAACGAGTGTGCGTGTCTGTTGTTGGACAGAACTCATGCTGGCTGCTGTCTGACCTGTTTAATCTAACACTCAGAGATAGAAGCCTGGCACACACTCCCTGTGGCAGAGACAAGACAGGAATACAAGCTCTCGGCAAGCCTGACTATTGACTTTGTATGGACATTACATTAACACAAACACTGTTTTCCAGCTTATGGCCTGTGTGTAAGCTGATGCATTGTGTGTGTGTGTGTGTGTGTGTGTGTGTGTGTGTGTACGCGTGTGTGTGTGTGTGTGTGTGTGTGTGTGTGTGGCGGGAGATAATAAATTGCACATAAACAGATGGGCAATAGTCTGTAATTGTACACCTATAGAATCAATCGGTACGGTAGGTTAAGCACATAAAGTGGCCAGCTATAATACAGAACACTTTAAGTGGTGCACTAGGAATGTATTAATACTCACAGCTTGTGTGTAAGCATTGTAGGCCCCCAGGTTGAGGGTCATGGGACTGAAGACGGTCAGCTGTGAGGCTACCTGCTGCATGCGGCGCAGCCCTCTTTCTTTCTCTGTGTCTGCAAACTTCACCACCAAACTGGAAGATGCTCCCTACACAGAAGGAGAGAGAGAGAGAGAGAGAGAGAGAGAGAGAGAGAGAGAGAGAGAGAGAGAGAGAGAGAGAGAGAGAGAGAGAGGGAGATAAAGAGAGAGAGAGAGAGAGACATATGAATCAGAATGAAAGTAGAAATGAACATAAAAGTAGGAGTAACAGGCAGATTACAGCAACCAAGAAGTAATAAAGTGGCTCTGAATTTCATGCAAGGGATTTTTGTTTTTTCCTGCTTGAACACACTTATGAAAGGATTAATGAGCACATTTTTTTTGTTTTGAAAATAAATGAATCTGTATTGGAATTAACAATAAATGTTCATTTCAACAACAATTTTAATTTAACATTTAAAATGAAAATGTTTAGGTAATGAAATATGTAGACTGACGAAATTGAACATGGTTCGGTTAAATGGGTCCAAGCATTTCTCACTCAGTGGAAATGAGTGGAAAAGCATTTGAGATTCACTCACAGGTAGTGTCCTGCTTCCATGGAGACTGTTAATCGCTGCCTGAGCTTCAGCATGGCTTTGGAACTTCACAAATGCACAACCTGTCCATCACACACACACATAGAAAGAGGTGTCAATTTATGGTTACTAAAGGGGAACACCAGGCAAGGGGATCACACCACACCACACAAGTCAAACTTGGGTAAGACTCCTGTCTCCTGAACAGTCTAGATCAGTTGCATGATGAAATAGTAACCTAGATAAGATCAATATATATGTATGTAAATAAAAACTCATCAACAAATATAACAAATTACACTCTGATATCGACCAATCAGAATGGCAGATTAACTGATAATCACAACAGTGAGGAGTTTGCCAAGTGTTTCAACATTGGAACAGCACAAAACCTCTTCCATGACCAACATGACTGCATGTAAATTAGATACGTGTGCGTGACTGTGGATGCGTAACTATTGTACTTTATCATTTTAAAATGTGAGTTTTAATATCCTTCGGTGTTCACTGTGTTGCATGAAGAATCAAATGATTGTTTTTAGGTAGAAGGTTTTAGTTCAGACATTCTAATGTATGTATACTGTACTGGGTGTGTTTGTACATGTTTACATGAATATTTGTGTATGGGTGCATGTATGAAGAAATCATATGTGGGACTTTTGATTTCAAAATTAAGATAAACCTTTATTAGTCTTAATTTGAAATCAAAAGTCCCACATATGATTCCTTCATACATGAATCCTTACAATTGTATGTACAGGACCATCACCTCCCCAACACAGATCTCATGTCACACATCTTTTCTTGTGTTCAATCTGACGCTCATCAGCACAGTTTTGTGTGACTGTGTGTATCGGTGTGTGTGTGTGTCTTGCCTTTGCTGGTGCCGTCAGGTGCTCTCAGTACTGTACACTCATCAATCCTGCCGAACGTCTCAAACATCTTCCTCACATCATCATCCTCCTGCTGCTTTCCCAACATGCCTACAAACAACTTCCTGTCCTCTGTGGGAGGAGAGAGAGAGAGAGAGAGAGAGAGAGAGAGAGAGAGAGAGAGAGAGAGAGAGAAAGAGGCCAGAAAAATTATGCTGTTGTACACTCTAGGTTATTTTACACTAACAACATTTAAGAACAGTGTTTTATTTCAATCAATTTGTTTTCTTTTTTATAATGAAAATTTACATGTATTATAATAATAATTATTGTTGTTATTATTATTATTATTATTGTTGTTGCTGTCATTGTCATAACCATTATTATTATTGTCATCATCATCATCATCATCATCATCATCATCATCATCATCATCATTATTATTATTATTATTATTATTATTATTATTATTATTAACACACGTAACAGAAAATATAAGCTATCCACCAGGGGGCAGTGTGAACCCAGAGTTCACAAGAAAGCTAAGAAGATGTGTGAGCAATTGTGTGCGTGTGAGAGAGAGGAAAGAGAGAGAGAGAGAGAGAGAGAGAGAGAGGCAACACATACAAAGTCTATTTCTGTCAGTGTCTACTTGGCTTTCTACAGTGTGTGTGCACACTACCTCCTCTTCCTTCACTGTCCGCTGGCTTCACCTGAATGGGCCGATTCATCTTTTACAAAAAGACAAAACAGAACACGGTCAGCATACTGCCAAACAGAAGAGCTCAATATATAATACCCTGCACCACATCTTCATCACATTATCACATTTGCATCACATCTTCATCACAACACCCACATGTTCACAGCATCATCATCACATCTGCATCACATCATCAGCTACATTCAGAGGGAGACCACATGTTGAGTCCTGGTTTTACACACTGCTTCTCCTGTGTGAAAAATACCAGGTGACAGGTGCTCTCTAATTATATTACACACACACACACACACACACACACACACAAGGTTGGGTAAAAGATCTGATATCAGAGTGGGGGGAGGGGGATGTGGGGGTGGGGCTAAAAATAACAGAAAGAGAGTGAAGAGAGAGTAAGAGAAGACTGGCACTGGTTTGAGTCGTGACAAGGCAGATGGCTAAGTCATGGAGAGCGGCAGAAAGAGGGAACGAGAGAGAGAGAGAGAATAAATAGTACAGGCTGGTTTATGTTTATGATTCTTGTCCCATTGGAAGTAGGACATATTTAAACACCCAACCGCAAACACACACACACACACACACACACACACACACACACACACACACACACACACACACACACACACACAAAATAAACATCTTTGATTGATCTGATGTCATGTCACCACCTGTCAGTAAATACATTAATACTTATAAATGCACAAAATCACAACACACTTTCCAGCCCCACCCACTTCACTATATCAACATCTGACTGACAGCAGCAGTCATCAGATCAGCGGCCAAACCAACAGCATCAAAGTACGTGGCTCCAGTCCGCACATTATGCACACCCTGTCTCTGAAGCACCGCTCGAGCAGGAAGGACGATCAGCCGTGTGTGAAATTCGAGCAGGACTGATGAGTAAGATCGGACAGGTGAGAAGAAAAGGTCGCTCTGACACAATGCCACTCGACATTGGCATGGCAACGCAGCCCTCGGCCACACACGCGCACACACACACATCCATGACTCTTTGTAGTCATGACGACTTGCTGATAGCAAGAGCGGTAGGTAAACAAGGATGCTGGTTGCCAGGGGCAACAGCCACCCTCGTAAAGCTAACAAAAAGAGACATGGGGAGAAAACGAGCGAGAGGATGATGGAGAAAAAGAGAGTAGGTTGGGCGAAAATGGGCTGTGAGGGAGGAGAAAAACAATGTTGCTGAAACACAATTTACATAAGCCATTACAAGAGCCGGGTTCTAAATAGTCCATCACCCAAATGGATATCTAGCTAACAGCAGTCCTGCATTCAGAAACTGACCAATGGTGAGTGACTGGCAACCAGAGAGTGGCTGACAAACACTGCAGATGGGATCTAGACTCAACAGCCCATAGTCTGTAAGGGTACATCTATATAGTGGACCAGTGATGTAGGTTAATAATAGTGCTTGTGTATGTATTTCTAATCCATAGCCAAAATCTCCCTTTGACTATGTCTTCAGGCACTGGATCAGATTAACTACCACCATGAATGAAGAATCAACCAATCTGGTTTTGATTTTCAACGTGTAAGACAAATTTTGTGAGAAGGAAAATCACTCTTGGCCCTCACTGTTACAGAAATATTGTGTGTCAACCAAGTACTATTCAAACAACAGTATAGCAAACATAGATTTGTCAGTCACCATGCATATGTTGCCTAACCACACACACCTACGCCAACAGTCAATTTAGAATACCAAATTCACCTGATACACATGGATTGTGGGAGAAAGCGGAGAAGAACATGGAAAATTAACAAACACCCAGCAGCTGTGACGAACAGCACTACCCACTGCAACACCATGGAGCCCCAGAAATGCTGCAGCGTAAATATATGTTAATGTCTGTTACAGGCGTCAGCTTATTCATTGAACCTCCATAAGCTAGAGGTGTCCTTATCTAATCTAGAATGGCCTAATAATGCTAAAGTGCAAAGCCATTCACTTAGTGCTTACATAGTGGAATTTTGTAGGGTTGTTTTTGTCTGTTTTGGTATTCACAGCCCGAACTGAAGGTCTAATTATAATAATCACTGTTCATTATTTCTGCACATGCTCAACCAACCAACCCACCCACCCGAAAACACACACACACACACACACACATACAGACACACACAAACACACACACACACACATTCATACACATCCACATTCATCTCTGAGTCTCTCTCTGAGTCATTCTAAAGGCAGTAAAGGTCACAGTCTGAATATGTAGCTCTTGCACACTAATCTTCACACGCGCATCTGCAAGCTAATATTCACAGATTACACACATGTACATACACAAGGTCACAATGACACACACTAGTACTGTATCCACTCTAACATGCATTAAAATATATATGATCAAACTATCAAACTCACACACACACACACACACACACACACAACCATATAAAGACACATACACACACACACACACACACACACACACACACACACACACACACACACCCACCCATATCTAGTCTCTCTCCCG
>JBBPDC010000007.1:17898074-17912842 GCA_037974485.1 Hemigrammopetersius urotaenia | reverse complement strand
CACACACATACACACACACACACACACACACACACACACACACACACACACACACACACACACACACACACACACATTCACACAAAAGGCAGGAAGCCATCTGAAAGGCATTATCTCCATTATAATGATGGTGCGTAAAAACTCTTTATTAAGCTAACAATAACACAGCAGTCCCTTACAAAGACTAACTGTGTGTGTTGAGATGCCCCATAAACAGAGGGGTAGCTATTCACTAACCTGCTTCAGAGCATGCACTTAACCAGAGCCACCTGCAGTTCCCCTCCTCCCTATTTTGGGATCTCTATGACCAAAACAGTTCAGCAAACAAAGGCCTCCTTCACACTCCTGTACACTTGCAGAAGAAACATCTACTAGCACTGAACAAAAATCTCAGCAGTGGAAACCAGAGACTCGGCACAAGCCACCATGCAAACATGCCTGTGGACACAGCATCTAATATTCCAGTTCCAGTCACACACCAACCTGCGGGCTACTAACTGAAGGCAGTGAAAAACTCTTACTCATTTCAGTCCCTGCTTCAGAACCAAACAGCAATGAGATTGTGATTCATGTGATTCAGGGCTGTTAGAGGCTTCACAATACCAGTTTTTATTTAAGATGCTACTAAGTATCAGTCAATGCTACTAAGGTGTTGTATTAAAGTGAACTTGTGAAAGTATGCCTTCAGGCTCAGACAACTCAAAACTCACAGCTAATAACATGATATCACAAAACGTGAGTATTGTGCTATTTTAGGGTGAATTTGGATTTGAGTTGTACTGGACATTTTCTTTTTTTCTTGTATTAGTCTCTGAGTATATGTAGTGCCTGTCTTTCCATGTGCACAATTGTGTGTTTGCTTTGTTGCTTCAGCATTTGCCTTCCACCCATCAGTCTACTTCGCTTATCACAGCATTTTGTTCTAATTCTAATAAAATCCTCGTGTTTATATCCACTGACTCATGTCCTGTCAGCTCGACAAAGATAAAGCAATAATGTGTATGTTAAGCTTAGAAATAACTTAATGGGACAATGTGATAAAACAATGCCCTAAGGGCTCAGAATTGAGCTTAATTGTCATATTAATGAGCAGAGGCCATGTTTACAGCCAGTTAATATAATATATAATAAAACAATACATAAAGAGAGCTCATTGTTTTAGTTTGTTTTCATATTTAATGCTCTATAAGGTCCCCAATCAGCCCAAGTATGCTTCAGAGTGTTTGTACCTTTGTGCATGCCAGTATATTTATCCTTGATCACTGTCAGCTCGTAGATTTTTCCAAACTGCTCAAAGATGGGCTTGAGGTCTTTTTCCTCCAGGTTCCGTGGGATCTGCCCAATGAAGAGCTTTATCGCATCTGCTTCCTTCATTGGGACTGTGGTGAGAGTAGCACCCAAACAGACCCTGGATCACAACACCAGAACAGCGAGGGGAAGAGGACGACGACAGCGGAGTCTGTGTGGTAAAAGAAATATCAAAAATGTGAATTTATCAAATCACAGTAGCAAGAAGGTTAAAATTTGAGGTATTAATATCCCATATGGTTTAAGAAACAGCAGCCATGGGGCACTAAGGGTTCCAGAAGTTATTAAAAGGGTTGTAAATTGATAAAGAACCTTTACATTATGCAGGGTTCTTTATGGCGATGGCGACTTTATTTATAACTTTACAAACAACAAAGTAGACCAAAGTGCTACAAGTGTAACTTTATGAAGTGTCTAAATCTAACAATCAGTTTCCAGTAAATACAGTCCCTACAGTCCAGGTAAAGGGAGCTGTGAAAACTCACTGTCTTTGAAATGTGAAAACAAATATCTGCCGGTTCAGTCTACAGTTTAGCTCCGCCAATTCACACTGAAGTTACAAGGAGTGTTTCAGTGAAGGCTGCTATTGGAATGAGGTACAGGGCAGGCAATTAGAACAGAGGTCATTTACATAAATCAGTCTTTAAGGAACAACAATAACACCTTGTCTAATTCTACTGAATAAAGAGAGGTTGGACAAGTAAAAATATTGTATATTATAATTTAATTATAACTGCTTTTGGAACATAACCCAATACAAACATCGACCTCAGAAGAAAACTAAAATACATGAAAGATGTTGGATATTGGCCCTTCTAAAGGTTCTGCCCACTCACTCAACTCAATTACAAGCTTAAACTTAAGGCACTTAAATGGCCCTTATTTGTCATCAGTCAAAGAAACGTTTGTGGCTTTTAACAGACTGACAGGCAGTAAAACAAAAAGACAAAGACACTTCCTTTAGCCAATAAAGACAACAATTATGCAAATGGTAGTAGGTCATTAAAATGTGATCAGTGCATCTATCACACTCCAGTTCTCCACCAAATAAGGAAATATTTTCATAATAACTTGAATTCAGCGTCCCTGTGGAAGCGGCTGTAGGAGACGCACACCTCTATTCAGATCCAGAGGGGCTGCACTTCCTTTGTTTAACCCGCTCAGGGAGCAGAGCGGCTGGACCCCTGGAGGAGCAGGAGGAGGAGGAGGAGGAGGAGGAGGAGGGGGGGGGGGGTGCCCCCTTTGTTCACCTCGGTTGATATAACAGTTGCATGCACACATATATATGTGTGTTTGTATATATATAGCATACATGGGCCACACAGTCACAACACATAACAGATACACAAAATAACACATACATACACACTGTATACACACACACACACACACACATAACATCACACATACATGACATACACCATACACATACAAACATAATATACAAGCACGCACACATACACACGCAAACACACACACACGCACATATCTGTCGATACCATCTACGTGTTTGTGTGTATGTAGCCTAGTGTGTGTGGTTTTATGCTGTATATGAGTAGACACACTATACACTCTTACACAGGCTACACACAGATAAACAGATACACAGTGTAAAATACACACATGCACACAACAGACACAGGCTGTTTATACAGCATACACGTACACGTATAGGCCACACATACATTAGACAGAGTCACATTAATAAAATTAATAAATATTTATAAAACTGTACCTAATTCTGCAAAAGGTTTCCAGTTATTTCCAACGGATTGTCTTGAGAGCCCGTCCTCCTTTCTGGATGTATACCGTGTGCAGTCTCTGTCTCTGATTCTCTCTCTAGAATAAACTGACCCTCCAGTCCCGTTATTCTACCAGACACGGACAGCTGATCAGTGGCCCTGTGTGTTCCGTATCTCAGTCTGTTGTCGTCCCCCTGCCCTGCTCCTGCTTCTCCTGGTCGCTCTTAGCCTAAAACTCACTCGCAGTCACAGCTGCCGTGATTTCTCTCTGCTTTTAAGGCGCTTTCCCTCTCCACGTCCTCTGTCTCTCTCTCTATCTCTTTCTCTCTCATTAGCTTCTGACAGGGTCGTGATGTAGCTTGTAGGGACCGTCTACAACACTCCATCACAACTATCACGAAAACATCCATACACTGTATTTCATATCCAAATATTCTAAAAGGTCCATTGGTGTTTCGTGCTTGTACAGATTGGGGAATTGGGTGTAGTGTCTAGAGAAGCTATAAAGGTGTTGATTTCGGGTTAATAGAGTGGTTTGTGAGCACTTTTCGTTTTTAAAGTTTGTTAAAACTTGGCCGATGGTTCCTGGCATGCTGGCCCACAGAACCTCCCATTGTTCTCGCCGGGAGCTCTGGCCGTGGTGCTGAAGGTCTCTCTCTCTCTCTCTCTCTCTCTCTCTCGCTCTCTCTCGCTCACACACACACACACACGCACACACACACACGTTTGTTGATATATGTGTGTTTGTATAAATACTGGGGACACAATATACTACCAGTTCACATATACACTTTTATGCACCTTTTTGACCTGCTTTAAAACTGTAAATACAAAAAAGCATGTATTCATAAAAGATGACCAGAGTACAGTTCTAAAACAATACTGATTTGTCTAAATGCTTGTGTGCAAATATTAGAAAGATATTAATCTCTGTGCTTATTTTTTAACAGATGAGACAGAGACAGACATGACTGATATAATCGTTCTACTTGTTTCAGGTCCACATGCAGCTCTTTACGAGTGACTGATGGCTTCTCTTACCTTCCTTACCAGTAGTTTCTCTAGTAGAGACAAATCTGCTTGTTCCTAATTGCTTGATGTCTTACCAGTTGTACTGACATGTACTGAGATGTGGCATTTAGCGACGGCTCTGTAGCTTTTATCATTCCAGTGTGTTTAACAATGTTACCCCGAACAACTTTAGGCAGCTCATTTAACCATAGTTGTTAAATCAACTCCAACAAATGACAAAAATGCAGACTTGAGAACTTGATTAATTGTACATAATCTAACACATGTACTTTTTCCTTTTCAGTAGTAAACGCTTTTTCTTTACATAATTTATGTTCATATTTACAAGTAAAAAGTCTACTGTAAACATGGATACATGTACTGGAAGTGTATTAAATGACAAAACAAATAATGACTAAATACTGGTTTCCTGTTACGTTTCCCCTTCATATATATCCTTGTGCTGTTCCTGATGTACATGTGTAAAGTGAGAATGAATGTTTTGATGTGTGAGTGCAACATTAGGCTGTAATCTCCAGATTAGAACATAATCTCTGAACCTCATAGTCATGGTGACTCTGAGTAGAGCAGAGATCTGAAAGGGAGCATCATCAGTTGTCTGGGCCCAACGTTTCCCTGTCCTTGGTGCTGGAACCCCCCTGGGCCTGGAGCACACCTACAGCTGATTCAGAGCTTGGGTTTTAGCATGAAAGAATTACTACTGAAGTCCCAGTTATCTTGGATGTTGTACACCTGAAGGGTTGAGTACACTCAGGAGTAGAACACACCTGGGTCTGAAATACACAGTGGAGCACACCTGGGAGTCAAGTACAGCTGTTGATGAAACACATCTGGGGATTTACATTTAGTATGGAACCCAGTGGTGGCATACTGAAGGTGTACTGAAGCTGACCACTTGGTCAAGAGGCAAGTTTCCTACCCACTAGGCCTCCACCACCCCACATGGCAATAGGAGGCACTTGGGATTTTAGATTGGAGAAAATCTAGATACATCTACACTGGTGATGGGATCACACCCAGATGCTCCACACACCTGCAGTTGGGGCTCACTTGGAGCTTTCTGTTCTCTATGTTTCCACTCTGGCATCCCGCTTCCCTGCTACATGCACCATGCGGTTGATGATGTCACAGAGTTCAGAGTGATTTACTCTGAAAGGTTACCATCTGGTTCCCATGCGCGTAGCCACACACACACACTCACACTCACACACACACACACACACACACACACACACATCACACTGACACCATTAAGAACCCTGCCAGCAAGCTGCATGCAGGCTTCTGTTACAGATCAAGGCTGCAACACCGCACTGCCCACAATTGGACAAATGCATACAGCATGCATACTTATATGCAAATAAAATCAACAAAAAAACTGGATGTTAAACCAAAGCTTCTTTTACAGGGAACATTGTTTTTCATTTATTCAAAGTAGTTCCCTTCCTACAAAAAAAAAACATTAAATGTGCTATAACTTTTGCAAAGGCCACATTTTTATTACATGTATTACTTTCTAGTATGTTCAATTTTGCAAGTAAACAGACACTGTACATTCTATGCATGTGCAGAAGCATGTAAAGGATGTGTACTAGTTTCACTAACAAATTCTAAAATAGTTAACTTGACTGGGACACAAAATACATATGACTGTACAATGAGCTTTAGAGTGTGGAGTGAAACATGAAGAAAACGAAGCAACTCTTGTCATTTCAATTTTACTTAGTATGGAGCACGGTAAAGAGTAAATTAATTTGCACCTCCTTTTTAATGACAAAATACAACACAAAAATGTTTATTTCTCCATAAAAACTTGTTTTTAAAATCTTCAAAACACATTTCTCTTATTGCTTCAGATAAGAAAAAAATAAATTATGTGTTTCTTTTTTTTTAAATCATAGATAAATAACTATCTGTTTTTTGTTTCTTTAATATAAAAAGTATATTTTTCCTCCTAAAGGGTATTTGCTGCTGTATGATTATGGAATTATACACACAAAGTACCTACATTTGCTTTCTCTCGTAGACACACACACACACACACACACATACGGACGCGCGCACACACACACACACACACATGAACAAAAATCTGCATGACAGAAAACTGAATCCTGTGCATTTGTAATCACTGATATCATACACTGAGTTCACTGAATACATTACATTTCCACACTTAAACAAAGACTAGTACTCAACTAGTACTGTCTACATGCATATCAATCTTGTTATAGAAGTGTTCTGAAACATTAAACAATTTGAACAGTAACTTGTTATTTCACTGGTTAGGAAGAGTGCAGCTATTTCACACAAGAGGGTGGAAGAGCCAGCGTGGCGGGTGCTTACGCATTCATGTGTGTGAAGGTTGAAGTGGGACAGAGATTGACAGCCCTGGCTGCAGGAAACAGATGTTCAGTCTGAATTTCAGACCAAACACACAGACACCAAATAAGTGGCATATCAAAGCGGGTACAAAAAAAGACAATTTCTTGACCTGTGGGTTTTTTGTACATAGAGTGTATGTTTCAAATGAATCTCTAAATAATGTTATGAAAAGAGAAATTGAGAAAATGTAGCATTAGTCCATACTTGTTTTTGTTTTTTGATCTTATCTTGAAATTTCCACAAAATTCCTCATCTATTTTCCTGATCTCGGTGACTCACTCCAGTAATTCACTCACAGCAGGATGCATTTTTAAAAGGTTACTTTCACTGTGAAGCAGTTTTTATGGGACTGATGATGAAATGTTTCAAGCAATGAACTACAGCTACTGATAAAAAGAAATCTGTGTTCTCAAAACTGACACATTCATGAACTCTAGGGGAATGCAGGCAAATCAAATGTTCAGGGCACCTGATCCGAAATTTTGGCTTTCAGGTTTACCTTACCCACAAATCTGCTCCACAGATAGAGCAGTAAAAGAAGTTTAGTGCTTTTAAAACAAAGGCATATTTGGTCAAAAAAAACAGTCCTCTCTCTGAGAAAGAGTCCTTAAGTGTGCTGCTTGGGGGTGGGCGGGGCAGGTGGGTGGGATTAGCTGTGAGTGGCATGTCCGACTCAGTCCGGGATTGGAGCGCCGTGTCTGAGTTTCCAGTCTCAGCTTAGCTCTAATGAACGCTTCATCCTCAAACTGCGCGCAGACCTGGGCTGGTCGGTGGTCCGTCAGTGGATGAGGTCCATGACTGGCCAAGCTGTGGTCCCACCTTGTTGCTGGCCTAACGTCTGGCTGCGGAGAGGTCAGTGGCGCTTGGCCCGCTGAGCGCTCTGAGTACAGGAGGCACAGCAGGCCGTTTTATAATAGGAGTATACACAGAGACGAGCCTGAACCACCATCATACAGTTATGACGACGATCCACACAGTTCTCATCTACAGAGGTGAGGGAGAGGGAGAGAGGGGAGAGAGATGGAGGGAAAGAAAGAGAAAGGAGGTAAAGAGGAGCAGGGAAACAATGAAGGTGAGAGAAAGAAAGAGAGTTAAAGAAAGTAAAAAGTGGTGGGAGGGAGAATAGGGAGGCCCATATGAAAATGGAATATATTGGAATATGTTGCCAATATATTACAACATACAAATGGAATGCATTGAAATGTATTGTTAATTTATTACATTTTTGTAAAGGAAGAGGGAGGGAAGGCAAGTGGGATGCAAGGAAAGAAAGGAGGGAAGCAAGTAAGAAAACAAGAAAGAAAGTGAGGAAAAAAGGAAAGAAAAGGAGAGAAGAGAATGAGAAAAAAAGAGAGAGAAAGAGCGTATGATAAAGCGATGGGAGGACAGTGGGAGGGGAATGGGGGAGGAGGAGAGAAACAGAAAAATTAACACTTCTTTATTGGGCAAACCTCTACATGAGCTACACATATACAGTGAATAATTAATGATTAATTATTAATTGGTTTAATTATTATTAATGTTTTGTGAGGGGGTGAAGAGAAAGGGAATATGAGAAAAATAGATAAATTAGAAAAATTCTCATTCATATCAACTCATGGACTCACACACACATGTTCACACAGAGACATATTATATACACACACACACACACACTCACACACACACACACACACTCACACATACACCACATACCACACACTGACCTGCCAAAGGGCTGCAGGGCAGTGTATTGCAGAGCTGTTCTTGTTGTGGTTTGTTGCTCTGTTCACAGTCAGTACTGCGCTGTTTATTAGCCAAAACACAGCGAACCTCCCGCGTCTGCAGTCCAGTACCACACGATCGAGAGCACTGCACACACACGGTGGGTGGAGGAAAGTGGTGGTGCATTGATAAGAAAGTAAACAGACATAATTATATAATTATTTATTATATCAATTAAGTAATTGCATATATAAAAATATATGTATTAAAACTATTATATATATATATATATATATATATAATTTATTTGTTAAATCAGTTGCATTTTTAATAACTGTCTCTTTCCTTCCTTTTTCTTTTTCCCTCTTCTATCATTCTTGTTTTCCTACCTTTCGCCCAAAATATCTCTCTCCTTTTCCTCCTTACCTCTGCATTCTTCCCTCTCTTGCTCGTTCTCTATTTCTCTCACTCATTCTTTCATGCTGTCACTCTCTTTCCCTCATTCTTCTCTCTGTCCCTCAAACTCAAATTCCAGTATTACTGGCACAAACTGTTCTCTGATAAAGGATTAAGCACAAATAAAAGAGATTATCAGTAAGTGATAAATAGAGAGTGCAGCAAAGTGGGGATTAACTCATTACTGATACCCTTAATTTTAGAAGATGAGCTAGATAAGCATGTGTCTACACAAAGTGTATGCTGTTTTGTGTTAAGGTAGGTGCAAGTGTCTCTTTCTCTTACCACACTCCACTCTGTGGTGAACCACTGTGCTTTGCAGGGTTGGAGTTCACAGGTCTGAACTGGTAAAGGTTTGTCCAGGTGTGAACACTCACTGGCCTCGACCATTGTGAAATCATTTCCCAGCTTCTGGACACAGATAACGTCTCTCCGCTGGGTTCCATTTCCACAAGGAGCGCTACACTGCAGAGCAAACATATACACACAGCGATAATGTTACAATAACATTAAATACACACCAGCAATGTTATATCAACCGGGCCCAAGATTTCCCAGCAGAACATCACATCGCCTCTGTGAGCTTCTCTTCTCATCACAGTGCATCCTGGTGCCATTTCTTTCTGAGCACCATTCATACAACAAGCTGGACACACTGTGTGTTCTAACACCTTTCTGTCATAGACTGGATGAACTTTTTCAGTAGTTTTTGCTATAGTAGGTTTTCTGTGTGACTAACCTAAATGAGCTAACCTTTGCTACCCAAGCACATCAAGAACCTTCGGGTGCCCATGATCCTGTAGTGGGCCACCAACTGTACTTCTTTTGATCATGTTTCTGCTGTACAAGCCACTGCAACCAGGAACACTCCACAGTTTTTGGAAATTCTCTGACCTAGTTGTCTAACCATCATACTTTGTACTGCTTCCAAGAACTGACTGACGAGATAATCAAGTGTTCCCTTTAGTTATCAGTGGTTATATGTTGTTGCTGATTGGTGCTAATGTATGCAAATGTCTTCTGATCTGACTGGCTGCCTTGTATTGCACCTCATTCAAAAAGCAGTTCGGGCTGCTTTATAACTTCAATGTGACTGGGCAGGGCTAAACTGCAGTAAACAAATGGGCTGGATAATATATGTGTAAATGTGTTGATTTTTTCAATGACATCTGAAAATCAAGTTGCTTTTCCTGCTTAGTTTTCATAATTAGACCGTATGGGCTGGGGAATGAACATAACACTACGAAATTTGAAGCATTTTACATGTGTTTTGATTTCTCATTAATTTAATATAACGTTTTCACACAAACATACAGTCTTCTCTCACCTGTCCCCAGGGTCCGGTGTACCACAGTGCTGTTGGCATGCAGGGCCCACCATTGCAGGCCTTCATATCCGCAGGTTTTTCTCCCACACACTCCCCTGCTTCGTCTCCTCCACGGCTCGGTCCTCTCCTTAAACACACCACCTCCCTCCTCTGGACACCCGGACCACATGTTGCAGAGCACTGAAGCACACAAACAACATAAGAATCTCAAACATATTTACACACACAAGACACACACGACAATAGAAACACCATTTTGTAGCTCTACCTTGCTGGTATAAAGTTAGAAACAACAGCTCACCTATTTTTGTGGCAATGTGGTACCTTCAAAGGTCTCTAGTATCTTCAATTAGGCAACACGAAGAAGGATTTTATTCCAAAACACAATAAAGACCATTTTGATACATTTCTATTATGATATATACTTTTGGGAGTTAGCTTTACACATAATAGAACTACTGTTAATTACACTGGATAACACATTTTTATGAAAGGTCTGTTTTATTGCAATTTTTGATGCTTCTCAGTCAAGTTTTGCACACTGATTCAGAAAATCACATCAGTTTTTTCCTACCTTCAATGGTTCTAGAGATAAACTAAATGTTATGTATATTTTTCATTATAAGGTTGTTGTAATACTAGTATTACTTTCAAATTAGACTCACTGATGCATGTGTCTCACGCTCATTGCATGAGAGTTGGGATCCCTGTTCTACATGTACAACAAACAACATATTAATATGCAAAAAGATATAAGTTTAACAAAAGACCATATCTACCGAGCCACCAAGTTTATTTATTTTTAAAAAAATTACATTTCTAACTAAACCCTTGAAGCTACATGAAATTAAACGTTACCACTGCAATCGACGTGCCGTGATTGCATAAGAAACACTACAAAATGTAATGAAACAATTATAATTACTAGCATATAGATGAAAACGTCTTTTGCATTACACATCCTTCATTATTTACTTCACAACTATTTTATTCAGTATAATGTTGCTTTATTTTGGATAATTGCAATATATTTACTTGTAGTAATTGTTATTGATTTATTCAATTTAAAAAAGCAACAAATAATCCTCCATGGGAAAGTCAGTGTAGAGTAAAGCTCATTTAAAATACATAGCTAGACATTTAAGACACAGTTGTAGGAAGGTGCATTTACTTACATACATTTCGTTTGAAGGTACACTTTGCTTCTTTCTACCTTGTACAATACCCTTTTTTCACCAGTGGGCAGTTTCTGATCACAAAGCTAATAGCAACAGGTAAAAACTGCAATAACACCGCTGATCACAATAGACTTGCAGCAGCACCACACACACTAACCTACTGCTATGATGTCACTGTTATTACTGTGTTAATATTTGGTCAGCAGTGGCCCTGCAGACGGAGACTGACCAGTGGCAAATGGGGCACAGGGTGGCTGAGAAATTGTGCATGTCCACCAAAACTAAAACTGACAGACAAAAATCAATGTAAAAAAAACATTAGGACGTAAGAGGATGTACTGCAGTATTTCTTCAGTACTCCAGTCTGTGCTTACGGTGTTGGTCCAGTCGGAAAAGTACCAGTTGGTGACACAGGGCCCCATGTGACAGTCCTCACTCCCCTGTGGGCGGAGCCTGGAATTACATTCCACTTCGTTCACTTCATTGCCATTGTTACTGACACAGCGGACGCTGCGGATTCTCTTTCCCATACCACAGTCCACCGAACACTGCGAGAGAAACACCCAGTTACAGAAATGTAAGCCCCCCCACACACACATACACAGACACATGTTAAGCACCCCCCCACACACACCCAAGAATACATACGGGCATGTACATGAATAATAAAGCATACAAGCTGAACACAAAACACACACACGCATCAGCCATGATATTAAAAACAACCTGCCTAATATTGTATAGGTTCCCCTTGTGCTGCCAGAGCAGCCTGACCCACTGAGACATGGACCTCTGATCTGCGTTGTGGTATCTAGCACCTAGACCCACCAAGATCCTCATCCACACTTCTATTGGTCCGTAGTCCAGTTCTAATGCTCAGATGCCCACTGTAGGATCTTCTGGCATTGGAATGATCTGTGGCCGCAAAGTCCCATACACAGCAAGGAGAAACATACTCTGTTCTGAAACCTTTCTGTCATAGCCTGCATTAATATGAACAATAGTGCCTGTGGGATTGAACCAGATGGACTAGGTTTAATTTCCTACACATTTCAATAAGCCCATGACCCTGTCGCTGGTTGTTCTGCCTTGGATTGCTTTTGATAGGCGCTCACCACTACACACTGAGAACACCCCACAAGACCTGCTACTGGAGGTGATCGTCTAGGCATTCAAATCTGGCCCTCGTCAAAGTCCCTCAGATACTTACACCTGTCCATTATTACTGCTTATAGCACATTAACTGACAGTTCACTTGCGGCCTAATAAATACCACCCCCTGACAGATGACACTGTGTCATCAGACAATTTAATGCTGCGGATGATCGGTTTACATTTAGATATATAAACACATATGTACGTGTAAACACACACACACACAAACACTCACTCACACACACACACACACACACACACACACACACAAACATACACTTTTCTCTCTCTCTTGCTCCTATGTGTTGGTGTGTGTTACTCACAGCACTCCAGTTGGAGCTGATCTCCCAGTGTGAACAGATGCGGAGTTGGCAGGGCTGAGTGGAGTTTGGTCTGGTCAGTCCAGCACAGCGTTGAGGGTGGACCATGGTGGAGCGGTTCCCAAAACTCAGCCTGCACTGCAGCTGCCTCTGCTGCAGACCCCAACCACATGACACACTGCACTCTGACCATGTGCCCGCCTCCCAGCTACACACACACACATACACAAATGAGGATGGCACAAACAATAAATGTAGTTAATTACATATCATAAAATGCTAAAGTTTATGCTGTGTCAAAGCTGGAGTGTTTGATACACCACACATATAAACATGAACAAACTTTTTTGCCTTTTTCTTGAGGCGCGTGCATTTCAAACAAAAACACAAAAACCCTTGTTTATAGCGCTTCAATACACTTTCTGCTCTGTCAAAATTTTGACTCACACTCACACACACACACACACACACACACACACACACACACACAGAAACAGTGACTCACAATGGTGGGCAGGACTGGATGTTGCACGGCTCCTCCTCTGGAAGTGGTTTCGCGGCTGAGTCACACCTCCCCTCATGGACCTCCTGACTAGTGCGTCTGTTCACACACACAATCTCTCTGTACCGAGTACCTGAACACACACAAACACATGCAAGTATAATTAGGCAGGAATTGTAGTGCTGTATTTGCACCACAAGAGGGAAGCAGAGAACACAAAATCCCTACAAACTAATAAAATTAATCTGAAACAGACCTGAAACACACGTACACACTAGCACACAACCACACAATAAAACCACACAGTAAAACAACATAATTATTGTATAATTGAAACTTCTACATTTGGCACAAGGCTCTTTGCACATGCAGAGATGGTTGTTGTGTCCATTTTGGGTGAACACGTTTAGTATACAAGAGCTACACACTTGGCAAGAGTTTGGTTTTTCAAAATAAATATTAATGAATACACTCTCAGTTCAATGCAACCTTGTAAGCATTCAGACGACAATACCTAAGTCGGACTGACACACTCTGACGTGAAAGCAACAGGTAAACTTAATCTCCTCTATGCTGCCAAACCTTTCTGTGTAGTAATCAATTTATCTTATTTATGATCCTTATTGTTCCTTGTCCTCTCTGAGGCACTACGCTGCAGACACTGCACACACAGTATCTGACCTTTCCCGCAGGTGGCCGAGCACTCTGTCATTCTGCCCCTCCTCCACACAAACATAGGCTGGCTGTCCAGTGGGATGTCGGTCCGAGGAGGGATTCGAACATTTCGATTGGACCCTGAGCTCCGTGATCGAGGGCTTTCCGAGGTCCCAGAAGAGGAGGAAGAGGAGGAGACAGGAGGGGCAGGGTCTTCAACAGTGACTGCAAGAGCACCTGTGAGAGAGAGAGAGAGAGAGAGAGAGAGAGAGAATTTGCATTGATTTATAAAGAATATGTTATGTTAATGTAACATAACAATGTAACATAACATGGAAATATATCTGAAACATACATGAATTGATAACTTCACAAGATGCACAAAAATACAAAAGACAGAAGAGCGAGGTTGTTCCAGTGTACAGAAGGGATTCTGTTGTTGTTGTTTGTTTTTGTGCTGTGTTGATTTGTTGCCTGCTAGCTTATAATTGCTTTGGCAACACTGGAGTAATGCAGTCTCGCTAATGAAATCCATTAAATTGAACTAAACTGAAACAGAGAAAAGAGACAGAGACAGAGAAAGAGACAGACAGAGAGAGAGAGAGAGAGGGTGGATGCTGCTGCTTTCTCAGGAACGCAAATGCAGGCCAAGAGTCACGAGGAGACTAAACTCAACAGTAGGCACACCCATTCACATACGCACACACACACACAAACACATGCGTGCGCGCACACACACACACACACACACACACACACACACTTCATTTGGTTCAGCGTTAGAACACAGGGACTGCAAGCAATCTTGCTGCAAGCAATCTTGTATGTGTGTGTGCTTGTGTGGGTGTGGGATCACAGACATAAGTCATGTTCCAAATGATCAGAACACTTTTGCAGTGATGCCCAATGTGAGATCAGAAACAACAGGCCAAAAAAAATATGGCAAATCAACACACACACACACACACACACACACACACACACACACACACACACACACACACA
>JBBPDC010000007.1:17869498-17885399 GCA_037974485.1 Hemigrammopetersius urotaenia | reverse complement strand
GTGTGTGTGTGTGTGTGTGTGTGTGTGTGTGTGTGTGTGTGTGTGTGTGTGTGTGTGTGTGTGTGTGAGTGTGTGAATGTGTATGCATGCATGTGTGTGTATGTGTGTGTGAATGTGTATGCATACGTGTGTGTGTGTGTGTATGAATGTGTATGCATACATGTGTGTGTGTGTGTATGTGTGTGTGTGTGTGTGTGCAACTGCATCCCAAAAACACCTATTACTAATGTAGGGAAACAGCTGAGTCATAATGAATGACATGGAAGAGGCACACACACACGCACACACACTTCCCCTGAATAATGAAGATAATTTCACCCTCTCTACAAACAAACACGCATGCACATGCTCTCCCGGTTTCCTGGAACATCAGTACACCTACCGGCATCCACCCCTTCGGCTTTCCCTCTGTCTGTGTCAAGGGTTTCTTGTCCCTCCTTTCAGTAAGCTTCTACCTTTTAGGAAAGCTGCTACACTAGATATCGGGACATTGTCATGAAGGTCTGATTTCTTTCAGACACAGGAGCATTAATGGGGTCGGGTACTGATGTTGGATGATTGTTTCTGGATCACAGACATCCAACTCTTACCAAAAGTATTAGGTGGAGCTCCATCAACACAGAGGAAACTGTTCCCTGCTCCACAGACCAAAACAAGGGGACCTTATACGTCTCCAGTCGATGTTTACTCTAAGCTCTTTGCTTTACACTATTACTAAGAACAACAAACACAGAGAATTTAGAATAATGAAACAAGCTGTCATGCCACAACTATTTCCCCATCTTTAGAAGATCAACCAACCAAGATAGAAGCCAGGATGTTCAGTTACAAAAGCTTTCCTCAAAGCCAGGAAGAACTCTATGTCTATGTCACAAAAGATATCTGGCTGCCTTTCTGGTCATTTACCACCAGATCCTGTAGATTTGTACTTCAGCTCCTTAGAAGAATACGAACATTCCAGACTGCTGAGGTTTCTGAGCTTCTTGCAGAAGACTCATCTATTTCTTTCTCTCTCTTTCTTTGTTTCTCATTTCACCAGAATGTTGATGCTCGTCTGTTACATAACCTCCTCAAACTCCCCCTACCAAGATCACATGACTGGTTTCACAGAGAACCAATATCTGATACAGCACTTTTTCTGTTTCTCACGTTTCTACTCTAATTTCTCAGAGGTGGAATGAACTGCATCTCTTTGGACAGGATTAAGTAACAGTGCATCTCAGGTCTATAAAGACATATATGTCTTTTCTAGTGCTGGGCGTTAACGCGCGTTTTAAGCTTGTCTCGGTCTCTCTGTTGGGGGGGGTGGGGGGGTGGGGGGTTATCGCCGTTAACGCCGTTAACGCCAAGATTCCAATGAGATTAACGGTGTTAAAAAAATGAATCTATGCCCACCTCTAGTCTTTTCAGATTCAAAGTAGAACCTCTCTGCAAATATCTAAAAGAAAAGAAAATTTGGACTACTGCTATCTGAGATAAACAGATTTCTTGCATTAAAAGCAGAATCATGTAATCATTAAAAACAAAACTTAAACTCTCCATGCGCACATTCATATATTGGATCCAGCCCACCATTCCAAACATCAAAATAATGGAAAGAATTGTTCATATTTTCTTTTTTAAGAGGCTATTAAAAGTGTGTATGTGTGTGTTTGTTCAGACCCAATAGGGCAGGTAGACTGCATGTGTGTGTGTGTGTGTGTGTCAATCTTATGTAAATAAAGACAGTATAGATATAATACACACACTATTCAAACATCTACAGCTTGAGACCTCTTGCACTGAATGTTTGTCTCCATAGTAACTAATTGAGCCTAAATTTTAAAGACTCTTTTGTAGAGTTCTGTTTTGACTCTGGCTGCAGAACAGAAAAGGATGTGCTCACTTTGCTTACAGAGGACTCGAGATATGAGCCGTAACTGCCCAGTTTGAACTAACAATGGGTGGATCTGCTCTTAAAAATCAAGAATGCGATGTCTTCACTGCAACAGCATTTCCTAGTAATAAAAATTAAATAAACATACAAACTCTCCTCTTAAACAGTGAAAATACATAAAGCACAGATATTCACATTTTTTAAATCACAGACAGGCTTGCAATATATGGACACATATTGTACTGGGAGTATTGGGGCGCTAGACTATTTCCCCAACAGGGTCTTAAAAGACACTGCATTCAAATACTTAAGACTTTTAAAATGGAGTTGGTCCTCCCTTTGCAGCCATAACAGCTTCCACGCTTCTTGGAAGGCTTTCCACAAGGTTGGAGTGTTTCTGTGGGAATTTGTCCTCATTCATTCTGTAGAACATTTATGAGGTCAAGCACTTTTGTTGGACGAGAAGGTCTCGCTCTCAATCTCTGTTCCAGTTCACCCCAAAGGTGTTGGATGGGGTTGAGGTCAGGGCTCTGTTGGGGGCCAGTCAAGTTCTTCCATACTGAACTCATCCCACCATGTCTTTATGGAACTGCTTTGTGCACTGGGGCACAGTCCTGCTGGAATAGAAAAGGGTCTTCCCCAAACTGTGTCGACAAAGTTGGAAGCAAAGTGTTGTCCAAAAACTGTCTTGGTCTGCTGAAGCATTAAGATTGAACACATGGTCCATATATTGTGTCCCATACTTCTGTCCATACAGTGTATTAACAAAGGTAGAAATTACCCACTGTATACTGTAAACTCCCCCCGCCTGGACTCAAACCCTAACCACATAAACAGAATCTGAATCAGAAAACCTTAGAGATTACAGAAAACATTGCTTGTGGTATGACTGCACAGTTACACAGAGACACAGGAATAAGATATAATATATATTAAATATAAAGTTCAAAATAAAACATAAAATACAATGTACTATATACACAATATGCTATGGTTAGTAAGAGAGGTGAATATAAATACTAGAATGTATATAAAATCTAGTGAAGTTCACATAATGCTCATTGTCCAACTGAATGTTCTCTCACTTTCCTTATACATTTAATGGCATAAAACTTTAAATATGAAATTTTTAGCTTTGGTATCGTACTTCCCTCTACATACACTCACAGTGCAAAGGCTACAACAATGGTATGATAACATACCTATTAGTTTTTGCTTGTTCATCTAAACTTTACTGTTTTTCTCAGTGTAAAACAAGGCAATGCATTGCTGAGTGGCCAGCTGTGGTGTGCTGGGAATTTGGGCCCCTCTGCATGTTGAAGCTGAATGTCAGTATTTTGGATGCAGAGCTTCCAGGTCTGTGGTAGACGTTAAATCATGATACAATGATGCAGAAACATTAAACGTGTTCATTTGTTATACATGAACACACCACAGCACACAGTATAACCAGCATAAAATTCTTCTCTGCTTTTAAAGGGGACATATGGGCTGTTCATTTTCATGAAGTTCTTTGCACAAAATTACTCTCACATAAAGAGATCTCACCAACTTTATTCTTGACAGTTTCAGTCCCTTTTAAAATGAGCCGTTTAAGGGCTCTGTACCTTTTATGCAAATAAGCTGTTGCTGGCAACACCCCACCCATCCCATGCTTAAGCTACGCGTTTAAATTCTGGATTTTACACATTAGAATACAAGTAACACCAATGAAAGTTTCTTTCTTTCTTTCCTTCCATCCATTCAATTTGTTACAGTGGTTCTAGCCTGTATGGTGACCAGGCTGAAGGAAGAAAGAGTAAGAGATACACTAGAAGGACAAAAGTATTGGGACATTTACTACACGTGAAAAAGGCAGAAAACAGAGGCGCTATCCAGCCCTATATGTTCGACCCTGAGCAAGATGAACACCACGCTTCATGTGTGACTTGCCTCTGCCTGTAGCCATAGCCTTCAGCATTTTATGGGTGCTCGTAAAATCAGCTGACAAAAATGGCTAGTGGGTGGGGGCTCGACAGATGAGGGGCGGTTCTATGCAAATTTCCCTTTTTCTGATGTCAGAATAAGGGAGCAGTCCAAACGGCTCACTTTGAAAGGGACTGAAACTGTCAAGAATAAAGCTTGTGAGATCTCTTTATGTGAGTGATTTTGTGCAATGAACTTCATGAACAGCCAGGAGCACAGCGCTCAGGGAGCAGTGTGTACGGACGATACCTTGCTTAAGGGTACCTCAGTGGTGCCCCTGGCTGTCCTGGGATTCATACCCATGACATTCTGATCAAAAGGGCAACTCCCTAACCACTAAGCCACCAGCTGCCACAGTGATATTGACATGGAGTTAAAAAAGACTCTTGTCAATAATACAGGTCGTTCTGCAATTTTACTATTATATGTAACATTATTTTTGTCTAATTGCCAAAACAAAAAGTGATCTTATAAATGTACTACTTTGGCTCTTATGTTGCCGCCTCTCTCTGTCTGTCGTCACCCTCTGTAATCCGGTTACTATGCCAGAGGATTGGACACAGAGGAACTCATTTGCAGACTGGAGCTCACTGGAGCTGTGTTTCAAGCGTAAGGCAAAGTTCTCTAAGCTGAAGTTTCAAAAACACTGTTTTTAGGGAGAGCTGAGAGAAACAGCTTCCATGGCAAACAGGGCGCTCCAGGTTCATTCATTCAATTATTTTTATTATTGTTTGTTTCCACCTTAAATGGTGCAATGTTGTGTTCTGACTACTGCTCCATTTAAGATGTAACCAAAAAAATATTTTCGTCTTAAATTTCTATCATGAGTGCAGTAACATTTGGTATTCAATAATCTTGCTTATTTTAATTCCCTAAACTAAAATTGGCTGTGTTGCTGTTTCTGTTTATCTCAGTTATCAATTTTAATATATTTCAATTATTATGTTATTGTAAACTGCTTTCTTCTCCCAAACACACTACATATATACCAAACTGTTCTGTTACTGTTTTGGCAGCATTGTCTGTTGTCTTGTCATGTTCTGTAAATGATGGTACTGTTGTTCATGTTTCTTCTCTCTCTTGTAGTTCAGTCCTGCCCACACTTGTGTAGTCTTACATGTTTTTGTTCATTGTGTTCCTGAAGAATCATTGTTTCACTTTGGTTTTTACTGTGTATATGGCTGAAATGACAATAAACATCTACTTGAATACCAGTTTCCTCGTTACACTACAATTACTGGAGTGAGATAATAGAGTTTATTTATGTAGTGATAGCTATATCTTTAAGTAACACTGGTGACAGTGAAACTTACTTTAGCCACGATATCGTGAACGTAACATTACTTGCCCATATGAGCTGTTTTTACATGATATAGTTTTAGTGATGAAATGTGTCCTGAAGCTGTCTCTGACTCTGATTAAAGCATGAAAATGTACATAAAGGCATATCAATGAAGTTTATTGCTGGGCTGTGTTATTCTAAATTTTGATTTCAAATATTGGTTATCTTTCTCTTTAAAAATGAATAATCAGTATAGGCCCTCAGTATATCGGTTGACCCTTAAAAATATATGGTGAAAAATTGTATAAATCAAAACATAGGTCACTATACAGTCAGACTTCCCACCATGGGAACCCTGAAGTCCTCTGTCACAATTTGAACATCTGTCAGTACACTGCAAACAAGGCAAACTTGCCTTGAGTTACAGGAGTGAGGAATGGAAGCCTGGATTTGCCAGCAAGTCCTGGGCATTAAAACCGAAATGGTCATTTTAACCGTTTTTACTTCAAACAAACACTAAGGTGACAGTGTTCATCAGAATATTCCAACAAGCACATCGTCCCTATTTGAAAACAAAAAATTTGAAAAACAATAGAAAAATCTTAAATTGTCTAAAAATTAAATACAATACGCATCAATATCATCCCTACCTCTGAAATCAGCTATAAGATCAAAATCACTCACCGGTTTTTCAGCCTTGTCCGCCTCAGCCACACACACAGTGGTCAGCACTGCGCTCCATAAGACACACAACCTGCAAAGATTACGAAAATAAGATGAGAGGAGTGTGAGCAATTTTTTTGTATAAGCACACACAGAACATTTTCTTTTCCCCTCGGTATCCTAAAGTGTGTGAGGTGGCTTCAGTGCTAACCTAATTGCTTGGTTACAGGGACAGAAGCTCAACTGTCTGGATTAATCAGCGTCTTCACACTGTCAGTTCAGTCCCAATAACTGCTTTAAAAGAGCTTTAGCAAAAAACCTCCCGGTCACAGTTTTCCCCTCAGCTCAAAAAGAGTCAGTCAGCTGAGACATGTTCAGTATGAGGCTAAAACAATGAAAGCTTGCACCCCACCAATTAGCACCGTTCAAACTGCATGCCTTAATAACCCCACATTTATCTCAAAAGTTATCTCAACAGTATACAGGCCTAAAGCAGTGTCATACAGCGTCAGATTGCACACGAGATACTTAAAATTTGCTGAGGTTTGAGGCAACTGTAAGAAGATTTAGATGTGCAGTTTGCACACTGTTAACTGAGGGGTATTAACTTTCATTATAGCTACAGAAGTAAGGAACTAAAGAAGCAAACTTCAGAGGTTTTGGCTGTTCAGGGAAAGAGGGAAACCAAGCAAATTAGATTTTATTATTCTAAACAGAATACTTACATTCCTGTGGAAACTATTTTCCACATTCAGCCGAGAGGTCAAAATGAGGCTCTAGAAACTTAATTTATCTTCGTAATGTGGTGCTCACAAAGTACACCCGTGATAAATGTCCGCTCAAACGAAAATAGCCTCAAAGAGTTTATCTGCTTGGACTATGACTATCATTCAAAAGGGACTGGGGGAACGGCCAGTGACCTTGATGCTAGAGATTCAATATCCTGCATGTTTCACCTCAGACACATGTATTTTGTGGTTTTGTGATAAGTGACACCTCATATAAAATCATATGAGGATTTTCAGCTTCTTGAATTGTTTTGTTAGTTTATAGGTTGTTTTTATTCACCTTTTCCCAATTTTCTACACATTCCAGTTATGTCCGACTCTCAACGTTCTATCTAATTCAATGTTACCAAGCTGGGAGAGTAAAGGTTAGTGCATGCTTCATCTGAAACATGTGAAACGCCACTGCATCTTTTTGAACTACTATCACAACATCAACAGAGGCTCAACGCGCTTAAACACTAATGACCAATTCTTCTACGTCAGCTAATAGACTGATGAGGGAGGAGGAGGCTAATAATGATCTCTTATTCTCCAGGCCACAGAGGGCTGTGGGATTAACTTGTCTCCTGACTGGTGGCACTATTTTATAATATCACTTTTCTTCCTAACTTTGCTATCTTTAATCTTGACATAAAATTTTTATTTTTTTTAGCCAGGTCAATACTGTAGCATATAATCACAGCTTTTTACAATCAAGAGGCTTTTAACACAAAATACACACAAAAGGCCCTAATAATGTGAATACAGGGATATTTATTTATCATGCTAAAGTTTCGTTCTTAACGTAGTATTCCGTAATCTGTTGGTAACTCTTTAGAACCCAGATGGAAGTCTAGAACATTTGTTTGGCACCTGGACAACTTTCCGAACTGAAGGCTTATTTATGCCTGTTATAAATAAAACATGATATGGCTGAACACAACCACACTCAGCCATATGATTTTGCACATCATATTTTCTTTAAAAGAGTGATGCGAGACTAGTTATATATATATATTATAATATATATTATACAGTAATGTGTAAAACTAAGAGAAACAGAGAAACAGCCAAATATACATTAAGATGTTTGGCTCTGTTTTTACTGTGCATCCTCAGTCACTGTATAACTACGAGTTAAAGATGGAGACATCAGACTTGCTAATTACAAACCTAACAATGTAACTGAACTAGGAGGGTTAGTTAGAAACAAAATATAAGCTGGGATTTGAGACTAAACTCAGTATGAAATACAGCACCAAGCACAGACAACAAACGCACCTGTGTCATAACTGTGAACTAGATCAGTGGAAATCTGCCTCAGATATAACGTTATCTGTCTCTTTGTAAGAGCTTGATGTCCAATGTAAAAGGGATATATAAATGAGTACAACTGTGTTACAAAACTGGAATATTTAGATGAGAAAATCAACTAACAAAGAAATGTACTATGATGTTGTTTTTAAATTTTGTTTTAGGAATGAGTACTAAGAGGCCAAAACACACACAGTACACCAGCAGACACCAACACTGACAGAGCAGAGCAGGTGGACTATAGCACTGGAGTCAGTAAACAGTGGTGTAAACTCATGTTTGTGTCCTCTTTAAGTCCCAATGCGCAGCAGTTTTAAACACACTGCCTTTCCTGCAGCCCCGCAAACCACCCCCCTAAACTTTTACTGCCTATTTTCCATCAGACCATGAGCTAATCCTTTAAGACACTGAGGTTTTTCGTGTTGTTCTAAGTCGTGCTCTGCTCTCTGTGTGTCCGCTGCATCTGTGGCTTCGTTTTTACCCCAAAAACGGCGCAGGGCAGTTTGTGTGCAGCCGCAATGCAACGTTGCACATAAACCATAATTGCTACGCGCCACCGCGGAAACCCCAACGAAAACAGCCCCAGACAGGGGCACAAAAAGCTCCAGGGGTGGTGGGGCGACTAAAAGGAGGGTAAAGGGGCACTAACACCCCCCATAAGCCCTCCAGCCCACCCCTCCATCCTCTGCCCACGTTTTCCATCCATTCCCATGTGCTCGAAAATGGGGCAAATGCGTAAAGAGAGACATTAGCAGGGGAGAAGTTACACACAGATGCAACTTTTTAACAGCCAGACGCACGTGATGCATTTAAAGCGATGCATATATTTGGAAAAAAGCACGTGGTCCAAATTGGTCCAAGGAAAAACAACAACTGGATGATACTCTACAGTACAGTGGAGCTGGAGAGAAGCGCTAAGGGTTAAACGCAGGGGGCTTACCTGCAAGAAGACCCCAGCCACATTCTCTCTGTCTTTCCCCTTCTCCTTCTCTTTCTTTCTCTCTCTCCTTTGCTACTGCTGTACTCCACAAAGTTCTGAGCAGTGGACGAACGTCGTGCAGCTTCTTGCTCTGGATTAAAGCAAGAACTGAAACTGTTTCCAACTTTTTCCCCTCTGTCCTGCTCTCTCTCTCTCTCTCTCTCTCTCTCTCTCTCTCTCTCTCTGTCTCTCTCTCTGTCGCCTTCCTCTGTCACTCTGCCTCTCTCTGGCTGACTCACACTCACTCTCTCACACACACACATACACACCTCTCCCTCTCTCCTCCCTCCTCAGGGGCAGTGGAGGGGTGGGCCAGTTTTTTTTTCTTTCTGTCGTTCAACCAACTTTTCCTTTTTGTCCTTGTGGAAAAGTGGTGTGACGTTGGACAGCTGGGGGGCCCGAAGGGGTTGGAAAGTGTGTGGATTACACAACAGCACACGCACACTCGGGGGCACACACACATACACACACACACACACACACACACACACACACACACACACACTGTAGAGTGTGTTCCTGTCTGTGTGGGGTGTTTCCTGTGCTTCTGTAAAAGTGGGTGTAAGAGCTGCTCTTCTACAAATAACATAACTCTAACCTTAAAATGAGCAGCAACAAAAAGACCAGCTTCAACAGAAAACTGCAGTTTAGGGGGCGGGGGTCCCTAGCAAGAAGCACAGTCACTCCCTGTCACCAACACTCTTGTGCTGTTATTCTACTTCTGTGTGTATCAGTGCTGTTAGAGTTCAGCCTTGTTTTTATTTCACTTGACCCCTTGACCAAACACATGTACATAGATTCACACTCTCTCACACACATTCACACACACACACACACACACACACACACTGACCAATTTAAACAAACTGAGCAGCAACAGATTCAGTGTGAAGAGTGACAAGAGAAACAAAAAATAGAAGAATATTAAGACTACGTGTGCTGTTCTGCTGTGTTAAAATTTCAGGCTGGGTGGTGCAATATTACTTGGTATAGAACTATCTTACATTAACTTCCCTGTTTGCTTTCTTCACCTCTTAACTTGCTTATGGTTTTGTCTCCATAGCAATGAAACACTGTTGAGTAATGAATTTTCACATCTGGTCCAACAGATCACACAAACGTGTTGTTTCTCCTTTTCTGTCAGGGGTGTGCGCATTCACTTGAAGACTAAGTTCTCTGACCCGCAGGGAGTGGGAGCGGGTTTTGGTGGTAAAAGCAGAATGAGGGTGTGATTGTTGCGCAGCATTCAGTCACGCTGGTGCAGATGTGATTGTGCTGGTTGGTGAAGATAAAACTCTAAAATTGCCCTGAGAGTCAGAGACCAAACACTGGGGTCAGACCGTGATAGCATGGAGGCTGATAAGATGTCCAACAACCCAGAAATCAGAGATCCCAAGGGTCCCACTGGACACAGCTTTGTCGAGTAGTATCAAAGAGGGCTTCACACCCAACACAAAGTCTCTAATATTTCAATACAAATGTGGATAAAGACTGTAATTGAACACAATCTGTGTTATGTCGACTCACCCTTGCTCAGTGTACAGTTATTACCATTACCAGGTCAGCACTGCTGTGAAACCAATAATGGATAGGTCATCAGTGGATGGTGAGTGCAAACCTTTGAGTCATCTATAGAGCACCCAAAGCTGTATGGGGTCCTCTGGGTTAAGATTTCAGTGAGATCACACAGCAGTAGATGTTTCAAAGCTGCTGGTCATGCTTACACACCATAATACCCAGGGCAAAAAATGCTTTTGAGTGAAATGAAGGGCAGAAATCTCTGCAGCCACTGTGCTGGATACTACCATCACATCTGTGTTGATTGTGAACTGAGACAATTATTTTACCTTTAGCAGAGCACCAGACTAGGTTTGCAATTGCAAAAAATGGAAAAGCCACACTGGCATAACTGTTGTCAGTGCAATCATGCTGGGACCTGTAGTGCACGGGAACTGGTGGTGAGTGGGCCCTCTAACATCTGTATGAGACCCCTTATGCTGCTACTATGACTCATGGGCAGCTATGTTTCCTTGCTAATGTATTTCAACCATTAGCCCACATCAGTGTTCCATATGCAGCTATTATGACTACATACAGTAGAGCGTAAACGTTTCGGTATTTGGTATTGCTGTTTTTATGTGGGAAAATAAATACACAGCTTCCAAAGAGAGCACCTTTAAATATGGATTATATAGGGATTATTACAGCACACATTGTGAACAGCACAAAATTCTTCCTTTAACCCATTCACCAAGTTAATCAGCAGGCGGCCAGGAACACAGTGCCTGGGGAGCAGTGTGTGTGGACGGTACCTTGCTCAAGGGTACCTCAGAGGTGCTTAGCAGTCTTAACCTCTAGGCTACAAGCTGCCTACCCTGCCTTCCCTGCCTACCTTGCATACCTTGTCTGCATACCTTGGGGAAAAGAAACTTACAACAATAAATGTGCCATAACTTTTGCACGGGATGTGTAACTATTTTCACTTAAAATAACATCATTTTACCAGAAGTAAGCAAACTTGTGAACTAGACTATACAGTCGCCCTAATAGTGAATACAAATACAAATATTATATTTGCTTGTTTATTCATTTTACATTTAAAATATAATAACTACATATAAACACTATCAATTAATAATTTCATGTTTTACTGCAAGGGAAAATCTATGTTAACATGCAAATTACACTGTCATTTTTTATTCACAGATGGTAATAATTCTCATATGGTGTAGAGCAAGGGGTTGGGGTAGTAGGATTGGATCATTTAGCATTGGGGTTTATACGATCCTAATTACACCTCTGGGGGGTAAACTCATTCAGTTGTGGAAGCTTTTGTGTGAGAGTATAAGTGAGAGATTATCAGAGTGTATCAGCACAGAGTCTGTTATTTGTCTTGCATCACTGTGGCAACTAATCAGATTGAGGCAGGGCTATTTCTGCCCCGGGACTTTTCTTTCCCTAAAAGTGTCTCAAACTGCCCCACCCTAGCCTCAGAGGGCATTATCTCACATTACAACTGCCCCATTATGCCCTCCACCCATCAGAGCAGAGGTGTTGGTCTGTGCAGTGACCCTCCCTTCTGATCGCTCCATTACAGTCACTCTTGATTCAAACTCAGAAGACTTGGAGAACATGTGGAGGGTTTTTCTGTCAAATGGTCAGTATTTAGCTCAGATTCATTAGGATGTAATGTGTCCTATCCTTCACACACCCATGAGCTTCAGTTCTGATCTACATAAACCACCTTCAGACACAAAGACTGTCTGGTGCGAATATTTTATATATTCTCTGCTGTTCTGCACTGAACCCAAATCACACACCAAAGCCAACACTTCAGCCAGTGACTTCAGTAGCATTAATAAACACATAAAATCCACTAGACACATGAACGTTGGTCTGATGTTAACACAACAGCGGTTTAAATGTCATCTTAGAGAAAAATCCAACAGTATGTGAGCCAAGCAAAATGGTTCCATTCCACATCAAGCGCCTCTCCTGTCTCTCAGAATGCATTTCTTCTGATCTCTGATGAAAGAGAGACAGATGAAACTAGAAGAGAGTGTAATTTGTTGAGGAGCATGTTTTGCTTTTAGAAGGAAAAAAGTAAATTAAAGGCATTGAAACTGAGTGACAGATCAGTGGTGCAGAGAGAGAGGAATGGAGACCGGAGGGGAAGACGTGTTGGATTTGGGGCGGAGGTACGAAAACGCCTCAGAAAGGGGCTTATGTAAACCCGACCCAAGGGAAGATAGAGAGAGAGAGGGTGAGAGAGAAGAGAGAGAGAGCGAGAGAGAAGAGAGAGAGAAGAGAGAGCGAAAGAAAGAGAGAGAAGACAGAAGAGAAAGAGAGCGAGAGAGAAGAGAGAGAGAGAGAGAGAACAATTTTATGTAAGTTTACATGTTTACTGTTTACATGATACCTGGTTTAAAGTTTCAAGGACCCATACAGACAGACGGACGGATGGACGGACGGACGGACGGACGGACGGACGGACGGACGGACGGACAGACAGATAGATAGATAGATAGATAGATAGATAGATAGAAAGACAGACAGATAAATTAAAAGAAAAAAATGGAGAGCTAGACAAAGAGAGAGAGACAGAGACAGAGACAGAGAAACAGAGAGGCAGGTCAGGGTCAGTGAATGTCAATATTTGTCTCATTCCATTGATAGTGTAGTGGCCTACATGAAAGCAGAAACTGTGTGTTCTTACGTCTCTGTAAAAAGAGTGAGCAGATTGTGTGGGAAAGAAAGAGAAAGACAGAAAGAGAGTTTGAGAGAGAGAGAGAGAAAGAGGGAGAGGAAAGAAAGACAGAGAGAGCGAGGAGGGAGAGTGAGAGAGTGACTCAGACAAGGGGAAGACCAGGGGCCCCACATCCAGTCCCGAGCCAGTGTGCTGTGTTGACCGAGGGGCTGTCCACTAAACGCTGCTTGATGAGTTTGTTCCAATTACAGACACAAAGAACAATTCACTCAGCTCTACAGACTCCACAGTTGTACTCACACTCACACACACACACTAACAGAAAACTGACCTGTCTGATGTCTGGTCAGATGTGACACCGCGGTTTAAACTGACTCTTCCAATTAGTCAGATCACTAACTAGTCCAGCAAACTGAGAAATGGCACACATCATAGAAGTGACTCCAGTCAGTGATAATGATAATAAATATCTGATGAATGTTCATTATTATGCTTGTTATGGTCAGAACATTTAAGTCACACTCATCAGCAGGAAATGCTACTGTTTTATTAAAATTATTTCTCTTTCAGGCATAAAAGTGAATAAACTAAATGATGCAATGTAGAGAGAAACAGTGCACTGTCTGTGTGCACACAAACACCTAGCCTCTCAGTATAGTATGGTGATTTTTATGTAAAAAGAATTCATCAGTAGTTGTGTTATTATTTAATTATTTCCTAATTACATTTAATTAGCTGCCCCGCTGCTTCCCTCTACATTCTATTTACATTAACATTACATAGTTAATTAAATGTAGTTAGGTAATAATTAAATAATTACACAACTAGTGTATTTATTACAACTAGTGAATTATGCTTACACAACTGATGATTGTACGACTGATTTGATTCAGGTGATCATCAGTACCTCATAAAGCAGAATGAGGTGCTGTTGTTCCAGAGCTGTATTTTAAGCCATTACCTCTGGTTGCTATATCACAGCACGAGCACACAACTAGAACTAACTTAACGTTAGGAATGTTGGCATTTCCGGGTCACCTGCCGTGCCCCCATGAAGTCTTTAATGAACACCAATGTAATTACTCTCACTCTTCCATATGCGGAAGAGCCTATGAAAGACTATGTTGCTGCTGCTAATACAGAGACACTTCAGCTCTCGCTTGAGTAAGGGTGAGACCCAAAAGTCTTGGGTACCTGCAAAAATAATAAAAAAAATAAAGAGCAATAAGTGTTTTCTTCACATCCATATTACTAAACAAAACTTAAAAAGAATAAATACAAACAACATTATGCAGTAAATGGTGATTTTATGAATATCAGTGTGTTGCTGGAAGCCCAGTATTACCATCAGAAACCTGGTTTGACGCAAACAGTCCTTTATTAAATTAAATCAGTAGCTGCTGATGGAATTTCACAAATCGAAGGAGAAATGTGGAACCAAGCTTCTCCATACCAGCTCACAAAATATCAACTACTTTTACAAACTAAACTAAATTCATTCTAATGTTAACTTTCTAATGTTAGCTGAGAAAAGTGGCTTTAAAAGGTTGCATGGATGCCTAAGACTTTTGCATAGCACTGTTCATGAGCCGTTGTACTTTAACGCATGTGTAACAGTGCCTGTACCTCTCAGTAGTTACATCATTCTTACATGAAACGTGTGTTTAACTACATAACTATTAGGAACAATGTACAGCTGGAACTTGGGAAGTCTGCAATGGAAACATGGAATCTTAATCTACCAAATGTAGAATTTCATTCAGTACTTACTGAATGACACTTTATCCACCCTGATTTGTGCCTTAAAGAATAAAAAGGCTTGCCAACAGCAAGATGAGTCAAGTCTGATGACCTATCAGGGGTGGAGAGTTGACACTAGCATGAGGCATTTGGCCTGCTGACACAAAGTCGTCAGTTTCTGAGCATCCCAGCCTGCCATGACAAGTGTATCACTCACGCATAGCGTGCTGGCAGACTGTCAACATCGGCTACAACCCCATAATAACAATAAAAATACCAGGTAAAGGCCTGAATTACTAGACTATATATTTCATTGTCATTTTTAATCCTAAGGCTTATGCTTGCATGTCTAAACTTTGTTTTTAAGAAAACTATACAGTTGATGCAAAAGTCCAGGGATCCCTTGCTGAAATAACATGTTTTGCTGATTTGTGTACACATCCTCTACAGAGAACACACTGCACATTTCAGTGCTTAATCACTGTTTATTTACCAAATTCACTGTTTATTTACCAAATTTAGACATATTTATTATGAATGGAGAAGAAAATTCAAAATAAGATCTTTTCTTTGTCCAGCCTATTTCTCTAGAGATAACTGAGCTCAGTTTTACATCAATCTGAGATTCAGCTCCTGAAAAAGATTCTTCCTCTAGTTCCTGTGTAAGATTTTAAAATGTTCTTTCTTTTCTCTCACTGCACAGATTTTTTTCAAATAATCATAAGTTTCCATAAGATCCAAAAACACTTGGTTGGAAATGTGAAACTAGTGAAATGTGTCTTAGTGATTAAATTTAAGTCCCCAAAGAGATTTGTAAGGTTGTTTGTTAAAGAGAAGAAAATGGAGAAGTTGACAAGAGCAGCAAAAAAAACCCTTTTGTCTAAAGTTTCTCTTAAAGGGCGT
Source organism: Hemigrammopetersius urotaenia (assembly GCA_037974485.1). Lineage (NCBI taxonomy): Eukaryota > Metazoa > Chordata > Actinopteri > Characiformes > Alestidae > Hemigrammopetersius > Hemigrammopetersius urotaenia. Next base: position 17,869,703 of record JBBPDC010000007.1, on the reverse strand, counting down.
TAAGGGAAATGAGTCAGACTTCAATAGCCTCTAAATAAGAAGAGATTTATTTCTAATGAGACAAAGCATAGACTGTTATGTGCAGCAAACATGTCCTCTGGGCTGTAATTTGAATGGGGATGAGCAAACTTAAGACGGCATATATGTAATGATATTTACAATTTAAATTTTTAAAGGGAAATGTTGAACTATAATTATATGTTTT
>JBBPDC010000007.1:17851130-17863286 GCA_037974485.1 Hemigrammopetersius urotaenia | reverse complement strand
CACACACACACACACACACACACACACACACACACACACACACACACACACACACACACACACACACATTCACTCAATAACAAACCGCACACTTGCACTTTCCTGACACACTTCATCTGAACTCACTCAAACTCCCATTCACTTAAATCAAGTGTCATTTTGCTGGAAAAACACTCGTTAACCCATTGCAGTTGCCTTTTTTTTAACCCAGACCTGCTCCAGGGCAGGTTAAGTTCAGGATTTTGGATCATAAACAGCTTCTGTCCAATCAGGGATGAGCTTCTAAATGGGCCCTTCTGGTCCATTTGGGTCATTTATGCCACCAGTCATGTTGAAAATGAATGTTGTCTTTATAAAGTGGAAAAAATAAAACCAGCATTACAAGAATGTATAGCTATTATTACCCCAGAGCACTTCAAATGCTATGAGTGACATCATGGATCTTTTTTATATAAAAATATATATTATATAATATAAACACTTTTCATCATACATAATGTAAAAAAATCTTTGAAAAAGGCTTTTGTGAAGTCTCATGTTTCACATGATTGGCTGTTTGGCAAAAGCCTCACTTTTTAATGTGCACTAACATACATCATAAGATGAGTATCTAAACCAACTGAAGCTCACTCCTGCCAAACAGAAGGGGAAATGAGATTTTATACATTTATTTTTTTCTCCTTTTCCTGTTTCTGACAACATGCAAAAACGTTGACTTTGTGTCTGGAAACAACTACTTATTATACTGAAATATATGACCGTATTTTCTCTATTATCTATTTCTCTATAATCTAATATTGATTTAATATCCTAAAAATGACTTATTTCCTCAAAATGCAAGGATATGGAAACAATGACTCATTTTCTCAGGAGTTTTAGTTATTAAGACAGAATTATGACATACTATGTCAGAATAATGAGTTCTAAGATGGCAAGAAAGTAACTGACTTGTAATAAATTCCAAGAAAAGTAATTTTCTTGAGACATTTTTACAATTTTGACCAATCACTGCAAGAAATTCTCTGCTAGCGATGTTTTTCCTCGTGTACCTGGTGGGAATGGATATAGATTTGAACAGGAATTAACAGAGGAAGTTGTTAACCACAGTCATGAATCCGCTTAAACATGGTTGGATTTATGGGGCTGTGTGAAGCTAAAACATGGAAGTGCCTCTTGACACAGGCCTTGTCCTAAATACTGAGTGTTTTTAATGGCTTGGTTCAGGTGTGATGGGAGCTAGAATAAAGCAAAAATGTGGAATGTTTGGGGGCCCTGAAGAGAACACACCTCAAACGCACATAAACACATTTGTACTCCCTCGCACACTCACAATTATAAGGCCTGGCTGTGTGGTCAGGTGTTCACTCTGCTCTCAGTACCGGAACGGACGCATACATTTTCCCTTCCCTTCCTGAATGAGGAAATTTGGAGAGCAGGGAGAAGCGGATCCGATGGCAGAACATACACGCTTGACCTTCCCCTGAAAATGGGGGCGCCAGGACAAATCCACAACCGATGCGCTCTGTCTCCCTCTGTCTGTCTTGTAAATGTATATTTTATCAGCAATCCGTTGCCAAGCAGGCAGTCGGCCTTTGTAAATATTTGTTAAACACAGAAATTCCTGCACTCCTGCCTCCGATTAGCTAAAAACCTGCTGGCTTTTGCTTGGTACCTTCTAACACAGATTCTGTCCGGCTGTGGTTCACTCTGTTCTTCTGTTCCCCTCGCCATGGCACAGAAAGCAGACATGATGTGAATTCAGGTCAGCTGAAAGCAAGCTGAACAGAGTGGACAGAAGCCAAGTGAGAACTGAGGGACATTGGAGGCAACATTACGCATTACTACACAGAGTCCAGTCCAGACAGGTGGCAGCTCCTAATACATGTCTGAACTAGGTAAGAAGTCCCTAATGTTGAAGTGAAAGTGACCATTCTGTCATACGCAAACACAGCACAGTGTGAACAGCATTTAATCCATTCGCCAAGTGATGCAGCAGGCAGGCAGGAACACAGGGTTCGGAGAGCAGAGTGTGGGGACGGGACCTTGCTCAAGGGTACCTCAGAGGTGCTACTTGCAGTCTTGGGATTTGAACCCACGACTTCCTGATCACAGGGCAAACTCCTTAACCACTAGGCCACCAGGGGGTTACAAGAGGTACAACCATCTTACAACTGGCTACACAGTGTTGCATTAGCGGCAGATTGAAAAGTGGGGCAGAGGAAGTTCTATCCTTCGCACTCCTGGTTTGGCTGCAGGTTGATAGGGGGTGGGGGGGTCTAGATAATGCCTAGAATTAGAAATGACACAACTGGGAAAAGAGAACTGACCACAACTAAATCGGGGAGCCCCTAACATACCAGGTAAGCAATTCCGGAAACACATTTGAGCCAGGTGTGTGGCTTCTAACCCTCATCTGAGCAAGGTAGGCAGCTACTAACACACCTGACTCAAGTAAGCCACTCATAAAACCCCTGATCCAGGTAAACAGGTCCTAACACCCCTGGTAAGACTGGTAAGCACCTTCTAATGCACCTGAATCAGGTGAACAGCTCTTTTCTTACACTTGAGCCAGGGAAACAGTTCCTGACACACATCTGATGTGGACAGGCAGCTTCTAAAACCCACCTGAGCCAGGTACACATCTCCTAACACACATCTGAGCTACATCATCAGTTTCTAAGCACACCTGAGCCATACTATGTACCTGGTGCCAGGTAAGCAGCTACTATCAAAACCCCTGAAGAATGTAAGAAGCTACTAAAGCACCTGAGTTGGCTTAACAATGTTCTGCAACCTTGTTCTCAGGCTTAACTGTAAAGGAGGGTGGAGCAGAATAGAAATGTGGTGTTACTGGAGGTCTGCTTGGACTGGCCTGAAAACTGCTGTCAACCTGGCACCTCAACTGCACCAGGCATGAACATGCATTTATTACAGCTCTGATTCCGACAAAAGCACACATTGATCATAAACTCTTGAAACAAACTGAAGTGATGGTGGGCTGCTCTGAGCCAGGAGCCAGACTAAACACAGCACCCTGAATCAGCTTCAGACGAAGTGAAAGCTGAAACGCTCTGGGCAAGGAGGGCAATACGCAGCAGAGCAACGGGCCAAACGACAGAAATTAGTCCAGCAAAACTTCTAAGCTAGTCTGCTTTTTCTCATCTCTTAGCTGTGCAAACATCAAGCGCTGCGTTTGCCTTTTTAATCCAAATCAGAACACCACAAAAAAATTGTGTATACAGTACCAGGCAACTGCTTTGATCTAAAGACCTGTTCCAAATGCTTTAAATTTGTTTCGAACACATACATTTATTTGAATAGTCGATGCCTGTGGGTGTTTCAAAACTTTTAAACGTAGAAAATATGTTTATATGGCTTCTCAGAAAGTAGTTTCAGCAAAGTCTTGAAACCACAGTGTCTGTGGAAGGGGGGACCTTGGGAAACTGCTTGAGAAAATGTGAAGAATATAAAGCTGCATCAGTACTAAGTAGGAGTACTTTGAAGCAGCAAAACTTTCATAAATCTAAATATTATAAATAGATCTGTTTTGTTTAATTTAGACCTTTTTAATTACTGCATAATTCCATGTGTAATGTTGTTGAGTTCTTCATTACTATTAATTCCTGAATAATAATTTGACTAGTATTGTAACTTTAATTTATTTTAAACACACACTGTTCATGCGCCATATTCTATCCTTAAAACCACAGCAGTTAAAAGCAATGGAGATAAAAGAGGGTCGTTGACCCGTGTGGTCAGGGTTACAGTTTGGCGAGGAATTCCACAGGGCTCCGGTTATTGTTCTGACAGTTTATGTCCAAGGACAACTTTGGCCGTGGACTGCCTGGGTTATTTTTATCGAGGTAAACGGGAAGGGCAGAGTAGGGATCGTGGAGGGCTATTTCTGGTTGGCAGCCTCTTATCTTCTTCGTTTGACAGTTTCTCACAGAGCTAGGCAAGCCAGCCTGCATCAACAATCTGGGATCGATATTTTGTTGTTACCGTATCTGTGTCACTGCCACCCCGACATAAATAGTTCAGATCGATTTTATTTGTATGGTTCTTTCAAAAACATTCATCATTTCAAAACGGCTTCACAGAGACACAGATCTAGAACACACACACACACACACACTCACTGGATATCTGGACCCATAAGATTACATATGATACAAGTTTATACAGATTAAACAGAGACACTGGGATCATGCAGAGTAAAGACCTGATGATCATAAGGCCCTGATGATGTTAGTCGGTCAAAAACTGGTTTAAAATTGCATTTGTGGGGAAAAAACATAATACCTTGGATCTGAACAATGGTGTTCAACTTTAAAGCAGTTAATCCAGCTCACTCTGGTTTACACTTCCCTGAATTGTATCTATAAGTACTAGGCTTCCTTCAGGAGAGTTTTGAAAATGTTCAAGAAAACAAATCCAACACCCTTACACACCTTTCAGTGTTATTCTTTCACCAATTATTTTTAGTCTGTCCTCTTGTTTACATTAAATAATGGGTTAAAATTGTTTGTTTGGTCAAGTTAAATCAAAAGTGGTAAGAAAGCAGGTAAAAGATGCAATTTAAAAATGTATCTTTGTATCTATGGCATAGGAACTGTTAAAGTGCACCACTGAGTACAGACCTGCCCTTTCATAAAACGACATGAGTCACTAAAGGACATGTTTCACTGCCTCCCCAGTCAAAGCAGTCTAGAACCCGGCCTGTTCAGACAGTCAACAACTTTTGCAGAGTTTTGTATGGATCCATTTGGTATAATTCAGAGCAACTGCTTGAACAAGGTGAGCTCCTGCTTGTTTGGAATAAAAGTCTGCAGCCACACCAGCCCAGAGCAGATAAAACTGGACACTCCTTGGTCTCCACAATTAAAATGCTAAGATAGACACAGTGATGCAGACATCTGAAGCATTTACTGCCTCTTAAAGCTGCATCAGAGACAGATATTATATAAAATAATCACGAATATGCTGCCATGTCTGATACGGTGTACGCCATCAGACATTTTGACATTAAACAGTCATAGGAGAAATACATGCGCAGTGGAGAGAGTTGGGAGGAAATATAGCACTAAAGAAAACTTTTTAAATTTGGATTTGCCACTACTTTACATGAAATTAATCATTCACTTGTCATTTCATTTTATATCAAACCAAACCTCATGACTTCAAATATTGAGTCACCAAAACTCACTGTGCCTTTCTTTCTCTCTGCCACAAGCTAAAAATAATTTCCGATGAACTTTACATGACTCGGCCTGCTAGAAGAATTGCCTTCTGTGAAGGAGTGTTTGTACGGAGAGAGGTAGAGAGGGGGAGAGATGGAGAAAGAGAGAGACTGTGATGATTATCTCATCCATTAAGTCTCTTGCTGTCGTTAAAGGAAGAACACAAGCTCTTTCTCAGGCTGAGCAGGGAAAAATGAATGCTGAAAGTTGAGAATGTGGCGTCCTTGCTCCTAATACACTGCCATGGTACTTTGCCCGAGTGGCACAGGGGCAAAAAAACAGCCCTCCAAATAAGAAAAACAACTCTTCCACAGAGCCTTCTGTGCTCCAAAGCATAGAAAAGAGCCAGACAGAAGTGACCACAATCTTAAAGGGAAGAATGACTGGGGAAACTGGCAATTCTGCCAAGCTATTGGTACGCACAGGAACCAGAAAGACTTGCATGCACACCACAGGGCAAACGTATCAGACACATATTTAGTTAAAGAAAAGAAAAGAAAGATAACGATCATATATACTTTACTTAAACTGAAGATTTTCTCATTCAGATGCTGATCTGATTTAAATCAAGCGTATAAAAACACATTTAATAGTTAAAAACTGCCCAGAGTAAGACATGTAACATTAGAAAAGCTCCCATATACTAATTTAAATATTTAAATTTAGACTACATCATTTCAAGTTAAAGAAATATAAAAAAAAAAACATAAAAAAAACACACATCATGGTTATGACATCACAACAATTATACATTCCCACATTTAACCTACTGCAGTGCAGCCTTCCAGTTCACCTTAAAGTGGAGTGCTACTGCAGTTATTGGGGCAATGATTGCGAACTGTTCACTGCAGTCTTCCATAAGTTCTTTTTTCTGGTTTGTTCCATGTTTCAGCCCAGACTGCAGTAAGTTAGAAACAAAGTGCATATAGGAACCTCAATGGCAAAAAAGGAAAAAAAAAATACTAAGGCATGAGGAGCCATCTTAAGAGTCTAAAATATGCATGTATATTTCTCCTCGGGTGAATGAACCAGAGCAGCTCCAGACGAACCATAACCAGAATGTTTGTGTAGCAAGAGCAGTTACGTCAGTTAGAGAAGTACACACGTGCACACACTGAATTCACCCTCTGTGTCCAACTCTTCAAGTAGAACAGCCATGCCTTTGAACCCATCTCACTTTTCCCTCTCTCTGTCTCTCCACTGTCTCATTCTCTCGCTCCTTCTCCATCAGGTGCTTGTTTCAGCAGGCTGGTGGCCGAAACCCCACGACACTCTGTATGCACTCCCATGCATACCAGTATCTCACCAAGCATTTTTAAGTCTATTTGAGACTGGTCTGCTAAGCGCTGACCCTGTCTGGCATGTGTGTGCGTGTGTGCGTGTTTGTGTGCGTCTGCTCGGAGCCTGTCCCTCTTTGGTCAGAGTAACTCGTATCTTTTCCGTTCCGCTGCTTTTTCCAATTAGAGCAGTAAAACTCCCAGCGGTCACTCCTGTCGTTGACCCACAGCCTCTAGTTTTCCTGTTTTCATTACCACACACCCTTACCCTTTCTTCCGAGTTTAGTAAAAAAATCCCCATCTCTCTTTCCATATCCTCCCTCTCATTTTTCATTCTCTCCACCCTCTGTCTGTGTTCTCCTAAAGATACGGTCTATTCTATTCTCATACCCATGACTCCCCACTTTATGTAACGACGGCGGGGTACATGGTGCTGTGCCTAAAATAAGAGAACCACTCCACCCTTTACCAGTAAAATGGCCAATGAGAAAGTATTTCTAAAAAAGGTATTCTAGTAATGGGGATAAGAAGTGGCTTAACAGCATCCAGAGCCGAACTCAGACTGCCTTCCCCCGCTTTGTCCAAACAGAGAACACAAGGCGCTACGTACAAATGAAGTTATTTTATTATAAACATGGCAAAGTCGAGAAGTTGGCTGAACAATTTTAGTGTCCACTGATGTGTTCAGGTCAGTCCGGTTGAGTTCGGTTCTCCCTGGTGGAGAGCAGAAACACAATGAAGAGGCTGTTTGGTTTACAGAGTTCAGACTGATGAAGTGGGTGTTTATGTGTGTGTGTGTGTGTGTGTGTGTGTGTGTGTGTGTGAGAGAGAGAGAGAGAGAGAGAGAGAGCGAGCGAGATTCAATAAAGTTTATAAGCGTATCTGTATACATGTACGCTGGTTAATAAACTGTCTAAAGGGTGTCTTCCCCTGTGTGTGTTTGTGTGTTTCTGTGTATGTTTCAGATGTTTTCAGCCTTGGCTGGTTTGTTATGGCTGAGTGTGTGCAGGTTCCGGGGTGTGTGGGCTGCTCAGAACTCGTCTCGATTACTGCGGCTCTCTCGGAGCTCCGTCAGTGAAGTCATCACGTCCTCCAGCGATCTTTGACCTAGTTGCTTTCCTCCTCTTGTCCGCACGTTGACCGTGCCACTCCCCCGCTCCTTCTCCCCCACCACTGCAGAAGAGAAATGAGACAGAGAGAGAAAATGAGATTTATTTTACGCAGAAGAAAGTACATGTTCTGCAGTCCATCGCCTCCACGCACGCTCAGCGAAAACTGCAGCTGAGCTCAAAACCCTGGCAGACCGATCAACATGTTCACAACATCATCAAGAAACTTTCTGACTCAACAAGCTTCAAATTCCACATCAAAACTAGAGAAGCGGAGTCTCCTGATGATAATAGTTAATGTTTCTCCCAGGCTAAGATGCATCTGCAGATCTGGAGTGAGAGACCACTAGATTACAGTGGACACTGGTGGTCAGAGGTCACTCTTCTACATATGTAACAGAGTTTGTGCTGAAATAGAGAACCCAGATTACTGTGTCATCACTCTGTGTAGTATATCACCAAGTTAGTCAAACATGTAGAAGACACTTAGCTGTAGGTCTTGGGAAGCTTAAGAGGAATTCCACAAATTGTTCAACATTTCTGCACAATTCAACGGTTAAAATGTAAACTTTTACTGAAAGCGGTTTTGAGGCAAGATGGCACATTACAGAGAAACTTATTTAGTGGCGGCGACAGAAACCAGGTCAATCCGTTTACAACACATACAGCCAATTTATTTACATTCCAAAAAGACCACTGAACCTACATGTATCTTCTCAGGCTTTAAATGTTATCGGAAAAGGTAACATTAACCCACACAGAATGCTTTTATTTATATCTGAATGATTTAAATATGCAAAAAGTTTAGAGGGATTCTGTTTTAACTTCTGCATCCACAATTTCATGCACTTAAAGTCAGCTCAGATACTAAATATTAAAAGGGCTAATATATACTACAGCAGTCCTGAACAGCATCTTACCAAATATATAATTGTACTGGGCAAGCTGTGCCGAGCGAATCTTCTTGTTTAAAGTGGCACCGTGGTCGTCCTCGATATCAGCCATGAAGCCTGCCTCCCTTAATCTCTGCGTCACCTTAGTTTATCACAAAAAAACACATTAACTGCAAATTGAAAAAGAAAAATCAATATAATGGAACATGTGGCAAGATGACTTTTCACACTGAAATGAGTACTCACCTGTTGCCCATACTGCTGACAGGCTCCACTTACGGGAAGCACCATGACCTGCACCGGGGACAGCCACAGCGGCCTGAAGTAGAGAGAAAAACCATTATAGAAACTTGCTGTCCAATTTTTTCGTAAACTCCTACATTGTACTCCCACCCCGATCACCTTAATAGGACTTTATAACAGCACTAAGAGTACAATTACAGAATGTAGAGCAGCTGTCTTTTCATTCATTCTTTGTCAATGGCAGCATTGTTTCTCCCCACACCCCTCACATCAGGCTCAGTACTAAATCAATGTGGACAATAATAAAGAAAGAAATGTACATATACACACACACACACAACATTTCTCACCATCTTCCACCAAAGTTCTCCGCCAAAATGGCAATCATTCTCTCCAGAGAGCCCAACACTGCTCTGTGTACCATCACAGGTCGGTACATCCCACCATCTGGTCTGAAAGAGAAAGAAAGAGAGTTGAGCTGGTTAAAAAAAACACATGGGCATAGTGTGGACATCAATACATTGTTTAAGCGTATCTAGACCTACCCTACATACTGCAGGTTGAATCTAATGGGCAGTTGGAAGTCCAATTGAATGGTGGCACATTGGTGCTGTCGGCCAATAGCATCGCGGATCTGGATATCAATCTATATAAAAGAAAAATTCCAAGATCAGCACTTTAAATTTATTTAAAGAAAAACATTCCTTCTTTTGATTGACTGACCATAAACTAAAATGACAATTTTGCATAAGACAACTTTTAACTTATGATATTTTAGGTCTGTTCCTATTATTAGTCATGTAGCGAATTTGAGTTTTGGATGAACGGCTCTTAAGTTGAACTGTCAAAGTCGGGGTCAGAGTCTGTTATGTGGGAAGAGATGAGAAGACAGAATGTTCTGGAATCCCATTCTAAAAGTGCACACATGCATAATCAAGGTCTTTTACTGTTTCTAATAAAAGCTGCAGTTTTTTGGGGAAAATATTTTCTAGTGAGAAGCAGCCAAATGTCCCCACAATGTCATCATAGTCATGCTTCCTCTGCCCTTATGGTCTGGCCAGTGGTTTGAGAGAGGAGAAAAGTAAAAGCAGAAACACAGGGTGATCATGAAACAGGAGAACGTGTTGAGCTTCTCACCTTTGGGCCGTAAAAAGCCCCGTCACCAGGGTTCAGCTCCCAGCGCTCGCCGAACTGCTGTAGACTCCTCTGTAATTGCTGCTCAGAGCCAGAGAGAGAGAGGGAGACTATGTAATATAGACCATCCACTGCAGATCCACGAACCATTCACTTTATTACAAACCCTTACCTTATAGCTCTACCCTGCTGGTGTACAATTATAGACTGGTGCCCATTTGCAGTAGCAGGATTAGTCTAAGCTTTTATCAACAGCCAGTTTCTGACCACAGATCCACTCTTGGCACAGCTGTGTCCATCCAAATAATGAGAATCATCTGGTCAGAAGCTCACTAATGATGAACGAAGCTGACTTGGTCTACCAAATTGTATATCTGGATTACAGTCTAAAATTTGTAGTAAGAGCTCAAAGTGGAAACAGGATTTCTAATAAAGCGCCCAGTAATTGTATATATATACTTAGAGTGAACGTGCGTGTGAAGGAAGAGTAAGGTGGAGTGTTACCTGCTCTGCACTGTCCCAGAGTGTAATCTCTCCCAGATAGGAGGAAGGGCGAGTGGAAAGCAGGCAGTAGAAGGTGAAACCAAACACACGATATACACTCCTTACGAACTCTAAACATGCCGTGATCTCATTCTCCAACTGCAGAGTGAAATAGAGAGACAAAGAGAACGAAAGAGAGAATTCATAGGGGACATGTCTGTGGGAACAGAGCAAATAAAATACACTTTTACACTCGATGTTGATTTATGATGATGTCTCGCATACTCTATTGCAATCCTCTTTAAACTGGACGAGAAAAAAAAATTAGGCAGAAGGGAGAACACATGTCTATTCCTGCATCATTACAGTGGTGTCCTGCCTCTTGTAGTTCCTGATACATTTCAATGTATGTTGTATAAATATGCATGTGAAATAGAGAATCTTGAATCTAGGAGCTTGCAATGAAAAACTTTCAATAGGTCACTTAGTTTGAAAGTTTTTTTTAGAAGACGCATGCTCTCTTCACACACTTTAAGGAAAAAAAAACAAAAACACAGGTGTATATTGAAGAAAAAAAAAAAGTAAAAACAAGACCAATGAAAAACACTAAAAGACGCAGCAGAGAGTGAAGCAGACCACTCATTACAGAAAAAGCATGAGCTAAAAGCTGTGAACACAAAGCACTACTGTTCAAAGCTGCTTAATTCCACTCTAATTCAATCTGCTCAGTAACTGCCGTTCAGAGACATGGGGCTGCAGAAGGGCTGAAAACTAGAGAAAGCAGCATGCCTGCGCCATCTGCTGGCTGAGTTTTCATCACATTAAAAATGACTAAAAAGAAAACTTTTCTGAACTTCTCATTTTGAGAGTGTAACACAGCACATAAAAATGTAATATAGTAGGAAAACCTTTTGCCTATTCTTGTCAGAGCTGCTTGGTCAAACGTGACAGTATAGTCAAACACTTGTTAAACTGTATTTCTGTCTGATATTGGCAACTATTGGGTGTAGAATCACATGGTACACTATGCTGTACAACCTTTAATATGCAGCACCTGTGTGTTTTAAACAGCAGGGGCCAATCTGTCCTCTCTACTTCCAGGCATTGTAAGATCACGAGTGTGTTCTGTACCTGTTCAGGTGTGCAGAAAATATGTGCATCGTCTTGGCAGAAGCGTCGGACCCTGGTTAGCCCACTTAGCGCTCCTGAGTGTTCGTTGCGATGCAGTGCCCCAAAGTCTGCCCAGCGGAGCGGCAGCTCCCGCCACGACCGCATCCTCTGCTCATACATCACACTGCAAGAGACCAGACACAGAAACGACAAGACCATCAATGAAAATAGCCGCATTGAAAAAAGGAACAAATGATGAGATCTACAGAAAACAAATCTTTAATTAAAGTCCCTATCAAATAAAACCATACCTCAGTTAGTTTAGACCTCAACTTTATATGAGTGCCAATATCTCAGAATAATGGCATCCTGGCCAATTTGGCTAAGACGTAGAAAAACGAATCCATGAGGTGAAGAAATTCCATACGACTTTCTTTCGCTTTATATAAAGACATTAAAATAGGAGAAAACCATTCATAAACTGGTCAGCAGCGGTCCTGTTGATAACAGGTGGGCTAGAGTCTGTATCCATGAACCTGTACATTGAGTGGGAGTCTGGGTGGGAGTAGTGTGTGTGTGTGATATATAATGCACCGAACCTGGGGTGACCGAGCCTTCGCTGTAGCTGCCCCTTCCCTCTGGAACTCCCTACCACAACCCATCAGAC
>JBBPDC010000007.1:17831585-17850738 GCA_037974485.1 Hemigrammopetersius urotaenia | reverse complement strand
TGTAAACTTTTCAATTTTATGTAAAGCGACTTTGAGTATCTTTAAAAGCGCTCTATAAATAAAATGTATTATTATTATTATTATTATAATGCTAATAGGTCCTTTAAAGTTCTAAACTTGCAGATATTTAGAGCATGTTTATGCAAGAACTGCAGGGTTCAGCAGGGGCGTGCTCTCACCAGTGGGCCGGACAGTTCATGGGCTTGAGGGCAAAGGTGTGTGGCTCACAGGTCACAGTGAACATGTTCTCGCCGTAGTGCTCCCAGTGACCAGAACGTTTCCACAGCGACGTGCTGTACAGCGTCGGGGTCACAACCTCGCTGAAGCCCCGCCTCCTGTACTCACTCTGATGGAGGGAGAGAAACAGAAAAAATGTGGTCTATGAGATTCCTATAATGTCTCAGTTTTCAATCGGCTTGCCTGCTTATGCCCAGATAGGGAGTGATTTAAGAAGTGGCATTATAGTCCCTGTATGTGTGTGCATGGTGATATGATGATTACGGCAAAACAATAACTGTGTCTGATCCTTTTTAAAGGATAGGACAACTATGCTCATGTATGGCTTGACACATAAACTTACATTTTAAAAGTTGATTTTAAAGAAAGGAAAATGATTTTAAATAATATGATAATGCTAATATGCTACTGGTGTTTACTCAGCAGGCCTGTCTGAGCAATGATGGTCACTGGTTCAGGGCAGCGTTTAACTGAGTGATATGACGCAGATGTATAAAAATTTTAGAAAAAGACATGGGACATTTTTTACCATTCGATTGCTGCCTAGAACAATATATTTATAGTTACAGTGATTAATTGTGTCATAATGACTCGCATTATTGTTTTTACTCTGTTAAGGATTAAAACTACTTATAAAATATGCTGTTATTAATACAGAGACATGTATGATATTTGTATTCCACAAACATCAATCATTTCAGCTTAAGCTTTTAGGTCAATCATTCCATCTAGTGTATCTAAACTTGTGTTACAAAAGTGAAGTATACAGCTGTGCTCACCTTAATAAAATCAGTCAGGGTGTTGTAAATGTGAGCTCCTTTTGGTAGGAAGAAGCAGCTGCCTGGGCTAACATCATTGAAGAAGAACAGCTCTTGGTCCTGAACAAAGGAGATTCAGAGATTGCATTAAAACAGTCAGATATAAATCTGCTAATGAGGGGAAAAGGGAAATGTTCTAAAGTAATGGAATGGCTCACTTTGCCGATTCGTCTGTGGTCCCGTTTTCTGGCCTCCTCCTGCTCCTGCACCCACTGTTCCTTCTCTTTCTCTCCTGAAAACGAAACACCCTTCATCCTCATCACACCTGATGGGCCAGTGCCACCTGACAGAGTCACAGGAGAAACCTAGAGGGAGACAGATGGACAGAGAGGCACATAGAGAGAGGCACAGAGAGAGAGAGAGAGAGAGAGAGAGAGAGAGAGAGAGAGAGAGAGAGACAGAGAGACACAGAGAGACACAGAGAGACAGAGAGAGACGGAGAGAGACGGAGAGAGACAGAAAAGATGAATTGGAGTTGGGCTGCAGCTCACCTGTGTGTGGGTGGGCTAAAATGGATTAAAGCTCACCTGAACCATCTTAAAGGAGTGGAGGAAGCCTGTATGAGGCAGGAGTGGACCAGAACACACTCCTACACTCTGTCCGCACCTGAGAGAGAGCAAGAATGTTTTCATAATCGAGAGCATGAAATATTTCATAATCGAAGGCTCTGCCACTGAGCACCTATGGAAGATACACACCTGTACACACCGACTGTGTTTCCCTGCATCTGCTCCTCAGCGAGCTGTAGCCTCAGAACATCCTGCAATATAACATTATCAATAGTATGAGTTCCATGACAGAAAAAACAAACATGGCTGAGTGATCACATGTGTGTTTGCGAAAGGCTACAAAATAAATATATTTATACTTTACATTTATGACCAGAATTATTTTGCCCTCAACGATTGTTATTTCAGCACACAAAGTCTTATTTGCTTCAGATCTTCAAACTAAATTTAACAAGACAAAGACCTCCTGAGAAAACACAAAATATAGTTTAAGAGTCAGACACAAAAATTCTGCATCAGATTCTGCTCATTTTAAGAATCTAATAATAATCAAATCATATTATTCGATTTTAATTGTACATTACCAATAGTTTTAAACATAACCAATATTATTGTGTAGACTGACAGCTGTCTGATATGAAGATAAGATAAACCTTTATTAGTCCCACAAGTGGGAGATTTGCATTGTTATGGCAGAAAGAAGAAAGTTAAGAGCAGCAAAACAACAGATTTAAAGCTAAACAACAAAACTAAATAAGAGTTGTACACTTTACAACTGATACAAAAATATAAATATAGACATATTTGTATGTGTTTTACATAGTGGAATACATACATACACATATCCAGTGCTCATACATGTACATATCCACATATTTATGTATGAACACTGGATACATACACAGATACACACTGTGCTCTCAGAAGGCACTGGCAAAACAGTAATAATGTAACAGGCAAATGTTTCTATTACATTATTACTACTATAAGAAAAGAAAAAAAAAAACACCACCACAACTCCGTTTTAAATGTCAATACTATAATAATGTCAGCTGTGTGACCTGAATTTCCAGCCAATACGACTTATCATATTTCCAGATAACACTTCGCATTTTCTGACCCACTATATAAAGCTGCTGTAGAAGCAATGTGTTATTCAATCTGAAAGAGAGAACTCCCCAAACAGAGACCGCAGTCTAGCCAACCGATTGAAGTGATTACTGTAAATGATGTGAATATGCATAAATTGAGTATAAACCAGTGAAATGGCCCAGCCTTATGGGCTTGCTTAGAGGGATATGTCCAGAGGCCAGAAGCTGAACCCGAGACAGCATACAGGTCTGTAGTTCTGTTCCAAGGCACAAAAGTAGTGAGGCCCCACTTTTCATATAAAAAAAATGGTCTTGTTGAAATTGTTGGATTAGGATATTCTACATGTTTTTATTTTATCCAGGATTGTACTTTATCTACAACTCCACATCAATATACCACAAAATAAAACCAAAAAAAGAAAAAAGAAAAAAAAGGAAGGAAAAGACATCCGGCTCACCTCGAAGAGCTCGCCGAGTTCTTGTACATTCAGCTCTATTCTGGTAATGGGCAGCTTCAGACCTGCCATCTCCTTACACCTTTCCCCCACCTCCTCCAGACACGGATCACTGAGTAAGAACACCGAAGATGCAGGAGACGAAAAACGAGTAAGTGCCGATTCAAAAGAAGGGAAAGAAGGTAAGGGGGGGGGGACTAAATGAAAAAAAAATATGGAAATGAAAAATATTACATCAATAATATAAAATGAAAAATATCAAAAAGAATTGTTTTTAGTTTCTTTTGACAAAAACATCAAGTGAGGGAAGATGGTATTGGGGTTCATAGTTCTGAGCCCGAGTGTGTCTCTATGCAAGCCTGCACCTGTTATCCAGACGGTAGTCAGAAAACAGTCCCGTGTCAGACACACCCTCTCGACACACCTGAGCACCAAACTGTGTCTCCAGCACACTCCCTAACACACATGCTCCAGTTCTCCACACCACCTATAGAAAAACAAAATAAAAATACATAATACTGTATTTTCCACACTTCACATACCCTAACAGCGAAGTAAATAACTGCTGATTTATTAATCGGCCCTCTCACACACATTCATATAACAGGTGCACCTGTTTGCCCTCCAGGGAGTCAAAAGTTAGAAGATGCAGTTCACAATCAGCCTCCAGGGGGCGAGCCAGCTCCCACAGTTGACCATTCACTCTTCCCACAACCGCACCTTTAACACTGCAAAAACACACACACACGACTGAGATGTACCACAAAACAGAACTAAACTCACTTTAGGACAGAATATTAGTAGTTTTAAGCACTGATTCCTTGGGTAAGACAAACTAATTAACACAATAACTACATAAACTACATAAAAATCATGCAAATGATTATTTATAACATTTTAAAAACTCATCTGTGAAGTGAGGTGCAGAGATTACTGAGTGTAGTGCGGTCACTCATTTTCCAATAATGTGTAAAGTCAGTTGCTTTATTAGTATGGTTCCACTGACAAGAAGCATAAGTTATCCTAAAGATCAACCTGAGAGAGACAGTGTCCTAAGAGCATGCACAAAAACAACACAGAGAGGTACCAAGACTCACCGTGTGCGCTGAGTGATCTGTTGTGGGGTGGTGACCCCTGCCAGCGCTTTCAGCGTTTTGCCATCGGCCAGTCGGACACTTAGATCTCGTACAGGATCTGCCGTTGTCTGTCCAGACCGCCTCACCCTAAGAGCCTCGAAGAGCTGTAGACGCTCCAACTGACCAGCAGAGGGATGCAGCTGCAAAACACATGCACAGCACTGAGTTATGATTCATCTTCTGCTTATGTTTTAGTCTCCAATATTATATTTACTTTATACTTATCATATAGCAATGTTTTCTCTCTCACACACATATACACACACACACACAGAGTCTGTAAATATTAAGCCACAAGCAGGAAAATATATATAATATAATTCTAAGTCCAAAATGAATGACTAAAAATTAAAAACATTATTTTATTCTGCAGGATTCCGGCATTGGAAATCCGAACACTATGCTGTTTACTGTGGAAAACAGGATCACTCTGACTATCACATCCCCAGGCACCTCCACAAGCTTACAGAAAGCACACATGCCTGTGCTGTCAAACTGAAGAACAATTGTTGGTGTGTTTATTTAGAGCGGGTCTAGTTTCACAAAAGTATGATTTTTCTGAGTTAGACCTTTCAGGCCTGAACACTTCGAGACAGGAGTTTTCCTCTTACTTAGATTTGACTTAACTTTTGGCTCAAGTTATTCTGCAAACTGAGAATCCTATTTTGTGACACACATTCTATCAGGGGCAAAAACTTAGGCACTCTCTGCCTCTTTCCCTTTAAGTAAAATCAGGTTAGTCTAAAAAGGAGGAAATGTCACCCATGTGTCTTATCACACAGGGTGAAAACGTTTAGGTTTAGAAAAGAAAAAATCACAGAATGTATCATGTCATAACAGCTCAAGAGCGTTCAGGCTTGGTAGAACATCAGCCCAAAATGAAAGCTAATCCCAGGTCCCTACAATCTACAAACAGTTTGGATGATCAGTCAATGTGCATCATCAGTTAGTTAAATCTACATATGAACAGTAGGTTAAGCTGAAAGACAACTAAAACTACCTTTTTAAACTTGACAGAAATCATATAATGTACAGTATGTGTCCTCATTAGATGCCATGTGATGATATTAAGTCTCTTCACCCAGACAGAAATGTACATTCTCTAGCAGTTTACAGTCAGTCCATAGGAAATACATGTGTGTATGTATGAGTGCATGCATGTATGCGAGTGTGTGTGCGCGCGCGAGTGAGAGAGTGTGCACCTCTCTGCAGCTCCTCAGTGCTGATCCCAGCGGCCCTGGCTGGAGGAGCCACCGTACCCGCAGAGCCGAAACCATCACACCGCCCCTCACATACACACACACACTCTCACACGGGGGTCTTGGAGTTTATTTGACCCCACCAACGTAAACCTCACAACCAGGACGGCGCCATGACACAGGAACAACAGAAAGCAAGAAGACGACACTTGATTGGTGGAGAGCTAGCTCACAGCGAGCCAACCAGAAGCCCAGAACGGACAGAGAGGGCGGAGCCCTCAAGAAAAAAACCCCCCAAAACAACAAAAATCCACTGATCACTAAAAGGACTGGATCGACTTCCGCATACAATTCACACATCAGAAAAGAGAATCTGGAATAAAGTAGACCAAAAATGCTTTCTTCCAATCCTGGCATCTGACTTCAGGCTGAGAGACAAAGCGGAACGGGAGATAGAGCTAGAGCGGTTCTTTTAAGATCAGGTTTCTTGGGTTAAACCTAGACCTGGATTAAACTGTTATAAAGAAAACTTATTTAGTATAGTTTTGGGCTTAGTTTGTGAAATCAACACCCCTAAGCCCAAAAGACTTCGTAATAAAACGGCTAAGATAAACTTTTTGGCTTTTCAGCTGCCTGCACAGTTTACCCACTAACATCCATTTTACAAATTGTTACTGTATCTTATATAATTTTGCATCCAGTGGAACAATTTACTCACGCCTATTCAGATTCTTCTCTCGTTTCTCTGCAGAATATGAGGAGCAATCAGATATGACAAAGTCTCAGTGATCTTCACAGGTCCAGTGCTTAGAATTGAGATTTTTTTTTACTGCTCCAGTCTTGATTCAGGCATCACAGAAGAAGCCCACCAGACTACATAAAGGGAGACTAAGCGACGCACGACAGTTCAGATAGATCTTAAATTGTAACCAAAATCAGATTGCACAACAAATCCTAGTCCAGCCAAATTTGTGGATTAGGTTTACCATGGATTAATCATTACAGTACACAATCCACCCCCATCTGGGAAGATAGCTGGACACTGGAGCAAAATGCCCCATTTAAGATACAGAGCTATGGGAATTTAGCCAATCGCCATATCCTAAACAAGTCATCCAGCACAGAGGTGGGCTAAGAAGCTGAAAATCATAGAATAGGGATTGGGCAGGTAAAGGATTATGAGACACAGTGGCAGTGTGTGTTAAACATGATCTCAGTGTTACTTTTCTCAATTTGACGATAGCAGAAATCAGAGTAACTTACTCTGCTGTGAAATGGTTCTCAACACAGGTTGTGGAGGTTCCCTGTTCTGATCAGTTTATGGTCTACTCTATGGTGTACCTGCACTTTATGTTGGTGCCTGAGATGTTTTGATCATTTGTACAGGTCAGGAGATCATGTGGACACTTAGGACACAACTAAGTATCACTCGCTTTCTGTAACCACTTAGTCCTCACTAAGGCCGCAAGTCCCTGGAGTCTATCCCGAGGCCAATAGGTGCAAGATAGGGACTCACCCTGGGTGGGGTGCCAGGCCACCGCAGGACACACACACACACACCCCCCACTCACTACACTCATGTATCAACATGTTAAATTCTGTGTAGTGGTTTTCTCCTTGTATACACAGGAAAACACAATGGTATTGTGTAAGACTTTGCATGAGAAAATCTTTTGAGATCAGCCTCAAGGAATGAGAAAAATCAAAAGGCAGTTCTGTGACTGTAGAGAACATGTAATGTGTTTTGGGGCAGGAGTAGTTCGCTACTGTCAAAGTTTCTTGTACAGCTTTTTTTTACAAGAGTAGAAGAAAAGAAAAAGCAAAAACAACAACTAAATAAAATCCAAAGAGTTTCCTGGATTGGTTGAAAGTGAATACAAAGCAAAAAAAAGTAAAAAGTCCACACATGAATCAAGTGCTGTTAGCACTGTGGTTTGTGAAGTGAAACTAAACGGACTCTGTTCCAGTGGAAAGCTTCCATCAAATATAAGGTAGTTGTTGACAAACTTTCAAAGAGACATCTTACATGGTTCATACCACTAGAAATCAGAAGAGGAGAAATGGCTGAATTTGAACTGTAATGTTTGGCACTCTTGGGTATGCTCATGTTTGAATAAACAAATATTGTCGCTTAAACCATAAATAGGGTTCTGTAAGGAACTGCCTTTCTGAATGTGAATGCAAACACGACAAAAAAAAGACACCATATCATTTTTCACAGAAGATTCAACATTTCAGCACTCAAGGAGAATTGGAAAAAATAAAAAATAATCACAGATTCACTATTGGTACACACAATCCCTACTATGACTGTTTAGGTTAACATTTTGACCGACTTTGCTGAAACTAGTAACATGGTTACACCATTTCTTGCACTAGATTTAACAAAATAAGGCTACATTCACACAGTCAAATCAAACTATTTATATATACATATACACACACACACAAAATACCAACGCATGGCTGAAAGCTTCCTGTCAGTACGAACACAACTTGGTTCACCATCCGATTATGAATATTGCTCGGCTTGTCTGATCATACAAATCCTATCCAGTGTAGCTCAACACAGGATGCTTCATATAAATTCATTAAGGGCTTTTGAAAAACATTTGGCAACCTAACAATTAACCCTAAAATGAGACTATGCAAATAAGCAATCCAGAGTTTTTTTTAAAAGCTGGGGAAAAAGGAAAATACAGGGAAAAGGATCATGGAAAATGCACAAGGGAATAGGCAGGTGTAAGAGAAAAATCAGTGCCTGTCACAAATCAATTTCCAGAATTTGTTAGAGAATGAACATATGGCTCTAAAGGAGCTACTTGTATGATGTTTTTTGGATTCTAGTGTTTTAATTGATTATTGTAAGACATCTAGACATTCATTTTGTTGGGTTTGTGACTGAGAAGAAAGAAATGATCATGCAGATGGGAAGCCATGCTTAATCTTACATGTAGCTCTTTTAGAGACCATGATACACAGGATTGTGCATTAATTTCTGTACAAACCCAAGGAAAGTTAGATGAACACACGTTTAAAAAAGGATCACAAGCAGAAAACAAAACATTTTAAAGAATGTAATTTTACATTACACATTCTGTAACTACATTAACCCTCAAAGAAATCAAACCACACCAAAATGTGACATACATTGCCGTCATTGCGACGGTAAAGAAACGCTAGCCCCCATCGTTCATGTTTCTCAGCGCAGGGCTTTTATTAGCAACAATACATGTGAGAGCTCGGTTCAAACTGAACAACAAAAATCTGAAAGAAAGCACTAGGGAATCTACTTTGACAATCTACTTTGAGGACTGAGCTGGTATGCTTTGCTTATTTTTCTACTAGCCTATTTCCGAACTCCAGCCTTCACTCAGCTCTATATATTTATTCAGACGTGAAAGAGCAATCATCACATCCGAGCTGGGAAGAGGCAGAGTGAAGCTGTGAGCAACAGCGGATCATCCACGCTTAATATAGTTACATTTTACATGAATTTCGAGTTGAAGCAGTGATTAACTAGTCTGTTAGGTGTGTACAGACATAGTGGCAGAGCAAAGTGAGCAGAAATGCTTGTTTTTTTTTTTTCCTCCCCCATCCAGAGCTATAGAAATGCAGAAGCCATATATAGTGGGAAAGAACAGTGATAGTTACAAGAAGGAAAGACTTGAAGTTTATATTTACAATTATAATTACAACTCTAAGTAACAGAGACAATTTGTTTTTGCACCACAGGCAGGTACACACACACACAAACACACACACACCTTCATTCATGCTATCCATTCGACACAAAAAGAAAGTGGAATTCACATTAATAACCACCTTTGCCTCTCATTCCATTCTTTTTTTTGCGTCGTCTTCTTTTCCCTCATCTCTCCTATGTCCTTCCTCCACCCCATTTTTAGAAGGCGTCTTAACATGTGTGAACAATGCTGGCTGTGGGTTGGTAGGGCTGGAGGGTGGGGGGCTTCTATAATGTGGGTTTGGTCTAGTTTGAGCTTTTATTATAGCCTGGAGACAGAGGCTGACTAAGACTTCCTATCCTGAATAACAGCATAATTCCACTGCCTTGGGAACTGCAGGAAGACCCTAATCTAACTAACCCTAATAACGCTGGGGAGGGAAGGGTCGCTTCGGCGGGTGCAAAGAACCACCTCGAAATGCTGGACCAGGGCGTTTGACCCCAGGCAGTAGCGGCTCTCGGGACAGGGAAGGGGGTGGGAGGGGCAAAGGCAAAAGCATGCCCCCTCGGGGCTGGGATCTCTGGGACATGGGGGAGGTGTGGGATGCATGGAGGGGTGGGCGAAGCAGGCCGACTGGGGAGGGTGGCCGGCGGACTCGATTAGCACCAGAAGGGGTGGGTAGGCAGTTTGGAGAAGATAAGAGGGGCCGGGGGTCTCCAGACGGAGAGGGTATGGTAGGTGTGGGTGGGGTGGAGGGTGATGGAGGCCCCTCTCGCCCTCTGCCCATCAGTGGTGGGGGTACACCTGGGGCACCGGGGAGATGGAGAGGGGGCGCATGGGCATTGCGAGGGGAGAACTGCTCTTTGAGTGTTCCGAGGTGCAGAGGATGGGGTTTGCCCCTTGCAGGGGCAATGTTGCCAGCCATGCCCCCATCCACGCGGAGGTTAGCAGGAGGGTGTGGCAAAACACGGTCGATGGGCACCAGCACCCCTCCTACCATTACAGCAGAGGTGGGGGAGAGGGGGAAGTCTCTGGAAGGAGTTGGCAGGGGCTGGGGCAAGGGCAGGGTTGCTGTGGGTGGGGCCACAGAAGAGGGCGGAGGTGGAAGAATGGATGGAATGGGAGGGGTGGGAAAGAAAGGAGAAGGAGGTGGGTGGGGCGGAGGGATACTGTGCTTGTGCACAGAATGGGTAGCGTCCTCACTGGTGTAAGGAGGTAGTGGATACTGCCCCTGTGGCAGCAGATGTGCAGGGGGAGGGACCAATCCTAAGTCTTCAGAGCTCTCAGGGGTGTGGTTTCCAGGGTGAGGTGGAGCTTCCATAAATTCCTCTTCTTCATACCATGCCCCAGCTCTAGCAGCAGCTCCACTTGCCCTCCTCGGGCCTCGACCAATCACACGAATGCTCTCTACAGTCTGGATACGATTGCTATAGCCCAGTGCTTCTATTGGCGTGCCCTCATTGTTGCTGCTTGTTGGAGTAACAACAGTCTCAATGCGGTGGTAGTGCTCAATATCTTCCTCCTTCCTGGTTCCTTTTTTCACTTTTTCCTCCTTTTCCTTGCCTCCATTCTGAGAGCCACCACTCAGCTTGCGCAGGACCACACTCTTCCCTCCTGATACCTCCATTTTCGCCACCTTCACGCCTAGATCCTGTGCAGAAGAGGAGGAACATGTGGCTACTCCAGTTTTTCTCTTCATGCTTTCCTGCTCTTTGGGTTTGATTGTGCCCCTGGCTGCATTTTTTCTGCTGGGGCTGAAGGCCTGTGACCGTGAGGACATAGAAGATGAAGAGGGAGTACGGTAGTCCCTGTCCTTCCGCTCGTCTTCTCTTGGTGTGATCACAGCCTCCCAGGGCTCACTACGGTACGCTGTGGGTGAAACTGCTCCAGGGCAACCTGGTTTCTGATCACCAAGGACACAAGGAGTGTCCATGATCTCATCCTGGGTTGGCGTGCTGCCGCTTTCATCTCGAACTGGTGTGCCGTCCGCATTGTCCCCACCAACCAGCAGGGGGCTGTTACTAACCCCATCTTCTAGGCCGAGGGCGCTGAACCCAGGGTTTCCCTGGAGGAAACTGTTGATCTTTGACTCCAGGCTGGGCATAGCAGGTGCCTCCCTTTCTCTCTCCCTCTCTCGTCTCTCCTTCTCCTTTTCCCTTTCCCTGTCCTTCACCTTCTCCCACTCTGCGTCTCGCTCATGTTTAAGACTGTTGGCAGGAAGTTTTGGAGCCTTTGGGGTGGGGGTTGTAGTCACTGTGGAGGTGGTGACCGTTGAGGATGTTGGGGTGGAGGAGGGGGGAGCAGGATTAGGTGGCATAGCACGGGCAGAGGAAAGCAGAGAAGATAAACCTGAGAGGGAGAGAGGGAGATTTTTTTTTTTTTTTAAACATCATTCATTTAATCAACTGAACAAAATTGGTCAAACAAGTAAAATATTTACAAGTACTGCATGTATTTCACACCTTGTAGTCGTGGACTGTTTGTCTGTGTCTTGGTAAGGGCACTCAGGATGCCTTCTGGAGAAATGTCCACTCTGGACAGGATACTGGCCAGTGGATTGGATGCCGGAGCTCCACCAGCACCCGCCAGAGGAGTTTTTGATGAAGGGGTGTGGCTGGATGGTGTAGTGGGCGTTCCTGGTGAGGGACGGGACACAGGGCTTACACCTGTGGGGAAAACATGAGGAAAAAAAAAAAAAGACTGGTATTTGAGAAGGCCCATGGCCTGAAGTGCAAAGGATTTAAGAGTGTATTTAGGTATATGTGGTAATAAGGTATATGGCAATATTTGAAATTGATGGCAGTATTTCAAAATATAAGCATTTCATATAACGGTTCATATAGATTAACATTTATTCAATAATGGATGATGCATTTACTTATTTAGTGACTGCATAAGTGAACAAAACTTTTGTTTTGAATGTGACAACGCAAAAGTAACATACTTTTAAGAACTGTCTGAACTGGGGGAAAAAACAGGATGTGACACAGTGTCTGACATCTTTGTGGTGCAAAATCTTTGTTTTTATTTCTTTTAATTGGCATGTGAGCTTGAAGCATTGCAGGAGTCCTACCTGTATTCTTCATGACATTACTGATACTGCTGAGGATAGAGCTGATCTTTCCCAGGTCCACATTCGCCAAATTCATCTGCAAAGGGGCGGGGCTTGCAGGAACAGGTGTGGTGGGGGTGAGAGAAGTTGATGATGGTGATTGCTGACTGGCAGGAGGCTCACATGCTGGTTTTGAGGGAGGAGCTAAAGCTGGGGAGGCTGTGACGTGCAAAGTCTTGGCTGTTGTTGCATTAGATATCTTAGAAGCAGCCACCAAGGATGTTTTTTCTTTCTTTTCTTCAACTGAAAACAGAAAAGTGCAAAATACAGCAATATTGTATTGCAAACATTATGCATACATTATGTTTACCACATACAAACACTGATGGCAGACACATTAAGTACTCCATACAGAGTTTTTTCTTCTTCTCTATATTAGTCAAGCAAAGAAGCAAAAAACCCATCTTGACTTATCTACTAAATGTAGGACAGGAGTAGAAGTTTGAATGGGTGTAAAGCCACGTGTATCAAACCTGACTTGTCTAGAAATCCAATGTGATCAAAGTGCCTACAAATGTGGCTTTAGTCCAACTAGTAAAAGCTTACCAATGATGCCTGTACTTGTGGTGTCCTCCTCCTCTGAGAAGTCCATGTCCTCCACATCTCTGTTGTCCTTCTGCTCTCCCACTTTGCCTCCCTCTCTGTCTGCATTGCCCTGGTTTACTTTAGCCCCCAAACCGTGGAAAGGCGACTCGGAGCCTGTGGGTGAAGGCGCATCCTCAGAGGGCGAAGGGATGGGTGAGTCGTCCAAATCTGGCAACGTGGCCTTCAGTGTGTCCAGTTTGCGCTTCAGACTAGACACCCGATTTGCAAAGGTCTTGTAGGCCTGAACAGAGACAGAAGGCATGAAAGGTGTCCTGGAATACACTGGGATAAAATGTGTGGAAACCTTACATTCGCTCCTTTAACCAGAGTAGAACTGAACTCTCCCCAACTTGACAATTTAAAGCAGTGAAGACACTGGCCATGTTCCATGCATTTTCTGACACACAAATTATAGGTTTGAAGACTATAACAAATTGTACTGCACTTCTTTACCCACACTGCAACCCACTGAAGGGAAATTAACTAAAAACTAGTCCACTGCTGAAACAGAAGTCTTCTCACAGACTGACTAATTCCATTTTTGTAGGTGGAAAAAACATAAATACATTAAAAAAACCCAACAATGTTGACTTACACTGGCAACAATTTTGACCTCTTTGTATTGCATTTCATAGAAGACATCTGCATTCCCCAGAGCTTCCAGCAGAGGGGGTCCAGCTTGCATCTGGCCCTCCAAAAACTTCACGAACTCCTGTAGTTTCATGCTGCCTTCTTCAAAGTCTTTAGAAAACTTGTTCCCCCCTGCCTTATCTTCAGCGAGACAGAGAGGGAGTGAAAGTAGTACAAGAGATGAAAAACATAAACATAGTGATTCAGTTCAGCACTTTTCAATAATAGAGGACTATATAGAGGAAGAGCCAAAAAGTCACCTTTGAGCCTCTTGAGGGCCTCAGTGCTGCAGACGTCCACTCGGAGAGCAGTCAGCTGCTTTTCTCGCAGCTCACTCTCTTCCAGAGAACGCTTATACACCGCCAAACGCTCAATCAAGGTATGTGGCTGAGAAGGAAAACGAGCAAGTAATATTTAACAATAATTAAATGGTAAACAATATGAAGGAAAAGTGTCACACTGCTGTCCAGGTAACAAACTTACCGCAAATTCGGCCACAATCTTTGACTTGAGGGCGGTTTTGGGGTTAACTAGATGTGAGAAAGAAAAAACTAAAACACAGGAAATTTCTATTTTTTAATATTAGAAATGATTAAACAGGGTTGCTTATTCTAGCTTTGCATACAGTGCTGTGAATAAAGTACCACCTTTGAGAAAGATCAATTGCCCAAATTCAATAACTCTGCCAATTGTTAGCTGAAACAACATTAACCAAATGCTTCCCCTAACTGGATATCAGCTGTTCACATTGCTGTGGAGAAATTTTAATCATCACCATAATCTGAACCATCCAGAGATGGACTTGTTTTTGTGCTGCGTTTTCTGTAGTTCCTAAGATTAGTTTCTTATTGCTTATTTTATGCTTAAAACAAATGATAACTTTTCTCTCAACTGAATATAACTGTTTCCAAATGCTAAGCTTTAGTGATGATATCTAGACTCTAGAACAGGGTTTGTTGAGTTGTGTCCGCTAAACTGAAATATAGTGTGCAGTTACCAGGCGGTGGAGGTGGCGGCTGGTCTTTTTTCTGCAGAGAGGACTTGAGCTCTGCAATTAGTTCTTCTGGATAAACACTCCTCTCCTGCCAAATACCGAAAATTCTCTCCACTGACTTGCGCACTTTAGCGTCCCTACACACACACACACACACACACACACACACACACACGTTAAAACACTCATCCTGGTCAGGATGCTTAAAGTACAGTGCATTATAGCTTTCAGGTTCATTTACAGATTTGTAACATCAGTACTGTGGTAAGGCCTAGCAAACAGTATATTATGCGGCCTCATCACAAACAAAGGGAATAAACAATTATTTCCTAATCAGTGATTAGCACAGTGACACTTGAAAGCTGCTGACCTGACCAGCAGGGCAGCGTCTGGTAGGACTTCGGCAAAAGTGTTCCGGTAAGAGATTGCATTCTTCCTCTTGCAGTTCTGAATGACATCATTAGCAAGATAGAAGAGGTTCAGCCTGTGACTGGGTTCCGCTGCACACAGAAAAAGGGAGAAAAGCATAAAGATGAGATGATGTGCTGTGTCTGTAAACATGCCTGTGTCCGGTTACGGTGAGTTACCATGGTAACAGTACCCAAAGATGTGAACATTTTGCTGCAGCTTTAAAACACATTTAATTTATTTCATGCATGACAAATATTCCAACACATGAACATGACAAGTCCCAGGGAATCACTTGAATCAACCTATTTAACCACCTGAAAGCGATCTTAATATGCTAATGAGCACCTATTAATAGAAAACCAGTCCAACAAGTCCATCTGGCAATTACACTGAAGCAGAACTAGACACAATAGGGAGAAATGAATGAAACATGCTTCTAAAAACTTTGCCCAGATTACATGCAGCAATATCTTAAAACATCTCTCCTGTGACAGAGCTAAAGAACTGCTAAAAACATGTGAAGCAAAGGTAAAAGGAAAATATATTAATGTTAAAAATGTAGAACTGTAAGTTAAAGTAACGCCTTACACTTAATAGCTGGGCTGAATGATAAAAATTGCATTTTGAAAGAGTGCAAATTTTAAGAAGTCTTAAACCACATTACCTAGTAGGCACCACCTCAAATAAAGAGCTGGACTGAGAGAAGCTGGATTAAATTAAAGTCAACAAGTCTGCTGTGTGGGTGCATGTCGACGTGGAAAGCCGCTTGTAAAGCGTGCAATGCCGAAATTTCTAGAGGGGGGTGCATCCACAAAGACGGGATTCATTTATCATATCAAATCAAAACATCCCGATTGAGCACAGAAGAGGCAAGACCCTTCGAGCACACCCACTCCGTCTGTGTTTTTGAAAAGGCAAGAAAGTTTTCCAGTGCTTAGTGTTATTTATGGGCTGCGTCAGTCTTTGTTTTAATACACTTTTGTTATAGGCCTACAGAGAATGTTATATCTTTCAACAGTTTTTAAAGCACTTGTGCTGAATGCACTTGGTTCAGAATATTATAACGCACTTGAAGATATTTAATTGTATAATATTTCAGCTCTCTTACTTTAAGGCTATTCATGAGTGGGGACAAGTAAAATTTTATTTTTGATTTTACATTGTGCATTGTTTGAATGCTAAATAAATATTTTTATAGCTTTGTAACAGGTTTATTCTTTTAACCATGAGTATTAAATTTATGCATTCGCCATGCTTGACTTTAGTACACACAGGAATGCCTAAAAAAGCCTATTTTTATAGTGTAAACCCTAAATATGCACCAAATGTGCAGAACACTTTAATGTAATTGAATCTCAGTTTAATGCATTAAAGAAAATGTAAAGGTGAATAAATAATCAGATAACTTCATTGCTTAAAAAACTTAGCATTAGCAGCTTGCAAAGACTCAAAAGAAACACTGAAATAACTCTCTCTACCCTATGAGTAAGACAGGGCACAGCTTACTCATACCAAATAAACAGCTCTCTGTGCTGATGTTCAGTTAAGTCAGGGACAAGGTAGGAAATATTGTTTTATTTGTGTGTGAGAGAGGGAGCGAGAGAATAAGTGTTAGCATTAGCGGTTAGCATTATCAGTATGCAAAGACTCATACACAAAAGAAACAATGAAACATTTCCACATTATTGTGGGGATTTCCACTGCGTTTGGTTCTTTAAAAAAAATAAATAAATCTGCATGTGACTGAAAGCCATGTAAAACTGGGGGATCACTGCATGCATGTTAGCGAGAGCGATGGGTTCAACAGAGGTGAACACAGATACTTTCAGAATTGGGACTGAAATCATTGTGGGACAGTAGGGGAAATGCTAAAATAAGCACCACAAATTCAAAAGTCTGAAAAGTACACCTAGTCAGAGGAAGAGTAAACAAAAACAGACAAACAAGTGCAATCTCACACCATCTCTGAATGGTGTGGGCCAGAGCGGTTACTGTTAGGTTGCTGCTGACAGCTGCCATCTGGGCACAGGCTTAACCTCACCACTGATGGGTGAAAATATTTTTTTGTCCAAGTGTAACTCTCAGTGTGTGAGGTTTCATGCGTTTTTAATAACGTTTAATAAAGGCTAATAATAACCTGCATTTTCAGCAATAGAGGGACTTCGACACAAAGTAGCAAATGGAAAAAGGCATGCACATTTAAAACATTGTGTTAAATGTTTCGCCTGCCTCCTCACAACTGAAACATTAACCAGATGAGAGTCTTGACAGAAAATGAGCCAGAGGGTGGCAGAACAGGAGGTGGCCATATACCAGGTCCCTAAAACATATAAGAAAACCCAGTACCTGATATCTGAATGTGCACTTTAATTTGATTATATGCTGCTAAAGTTTAACGCAATTAAGGTTTAAAGCAATAGGGTCAAGTAAGCATGCACACATGACGTAGAGTAGGAGTTATTTTGGACTATGCAGAAGCATTCATGTCAATTTATGCAATACTGTAAGTGAGCTACTTTGAACTCATTTTGCATTGTAAAATTTTCTAGCTGAAGGTGGAAAGGAACCTCATGTCCCGCTGCTCACCCCCCCCCTTTATGCACATAGATATTTACTTATTTATTTGTAAAATAAAAAAGTTCTTAAAAGTACCTATATGTTTACAGTTTAAGGTTCATGCTCTGAATTATAAAGTGATCAAAATTTGGGGCCATGCTGCCCTACAGAAAAGCTCCAAGTATAATCAAGAGAGAGATGTTGTAAGTTCTTAAGCAACAAGTAAATGGTACATCAGATGATAAAATGAGAGCCCATGGTACCCAACAGAACTACAGACTTACAAACCAAGAACACAGAACTAGTCACAGAAACATATAGTGAAGAACAATATTCATATTTAAAATGTAGCTGCTTGAGTGCCACTGTGCTCTGCTGCTCCACTGAAACCTCATCAAGATGCAAACTCTATCAAAAATCATCACTGGTGATCAAATGGAGTTATAATGTCAATGGCATGACCTGTTTGTTCTGCTATTTTCCTATTCAGCAATACCTCATTTACACAAAGAGGCTTAGTTGAACTGCAGCAAAACTGATTTTAAAAATTTCTAAAAGATCACAGGTTGTACCTCTAGTTTGCCACTAGATTGATCCTGACAGAAAAGCTGTTAACAATGTGGGTTTTTTGAGCACCTGACATAGAAGTACACATAAAACAAAGTAAAGTGCTGATTAGCAGGCTTGTCTTTTGGTATCCACATTAGAGCTGGGTGGTATGACCAAAAATGTATCACGGTATTTTTCAAAATGATACCGTGGATAGCATGGATGGATATTTCATAAATGGCTGTTGCACAGCAAAACAACCATTCATACTGTGTGAAATACTGTAGCACACAACACTTTACTCTTACACTGCACTGTCACGTTACTGTACTTTATACAACTTAAGACTACTGTTGCTGCACTGTGTTGTCTCATGTCTGCTATGTCTTTATGTGAAGAATTTCATTGTACTCTGTACACGACAAACTTCAACCTTTCGTTAAAGTTCTGTTGGCTTTTTGTGAATCACAAGGCTTCAGAGTAGGGATGCACCGAAATGATTTTTATTGGCCGAGACTGAAAACCGAATACGAGGAAACACTTGGTCAAAAACCGAAAATAAAATTTTTGTAATATTGCCATTATGGCTGGGACTGTGTAGTTATAATACATTTTATTTATGGAGTGCTTTGAGTATCTGTAACTTACCTCACTAAAGTCAAGCATTGCAATTACACAAATTAATTTTCTTGGTTCAAAGAACAAATCTGTTACAAAAATATTTATTTAGTATATATAAATATGCCCAATATAAAATAAAAATTGAAATCAAATATTTGACTTGGCCCCAATCATGACTAGCCTAAAAGCAAGATAGCTGAAATATTATACAATTAAAGATCTTCTCTCATAAAACTAGTGAATTCAAGTGCATTTTGATATTCTGAACAAAGTGTATGAACAAAGTGCATTCAGAACAAGTGCTTTAAAAAGATAACATTCTCTGTGACTATAAAACAAATAGTGTAATTATCTTTTGTGTAATGCCTTTAGCCTTGGCGCAATCACTGGAAAACCTTCTTGCCTTTTCAAAAACGTTCGCCACAGGAGGAGTGGGTGTGCTCGAAGGGTCTTGCCTCTTCTGGCGATCGGGATGTGATGTTTTTATTAGAGGTCGACCGATATTGAATTTTACCGATACCGATAGCTAGGTTGGTCCGTACTTGCCGATAACCGATTAATTAA
>JBBPDC010000007.1:17807211-17823462 GCA_037974485.1 Hemigrammopetersius urotaenia | reverse complement strand
GGCGTGGATTTTTGCCGATAACCAATAGTTCCGGGAATCAACTATCGGTGCCGATTAATCGGCAAAACCGATACATCGGTCGACCTCTAGTTTTTATATGATAAATTAATCCTGACGTTGAGAAAGTCTTTGTGGATGCACCCCTTCTAGAAATGTCGGCATTGCTCGCTTTACAAAATTTAAACTCGCTTTACAGGCTTTCCATGTGTTTTTCTTAGATATATAGAAATACAGACATGTTGACTCTAATCTGGCATGTGCAGGTTGCGGTTGCCGTTTGCATCATCACTGTTTCGGTTGCCTTAACCAAATTTTTTCCGGTGGCCGAATATTTGGTGCACCCCTACTTCAGGCATCATCCCGAGACTTGTCTTCAGTTCCTCAGTCCCGTAGAAGTTATGAAAATGATAAAAACAGGTAAAAATACCACTAGCGACAATTTAAAGATGCCGTTGCACACATGCACAACTAAACAACAAAAATGTTTCTTTTATGTTAGGTGATAAAAACAAAATAAAAGTAATGTGAAGCTGGGGGGAGCTGAACCAGGGAGTGTTTAAACTTTTTTTTTTATTTTTTTTTTTACTTTATTTGTATGGTTTGATGTGTTCTGTATTGGAATGGGGTCTGTGTACTCTGAGCTGCTCTCTGATACCTGCTGTACAAATAAAGTTATTATTATTACTTGGTTAAAATATTTTTTGCTTTCCACTCTGTCGGACTGAATGCTATATATGTCCGTGCCGTGACATGAAGAGCTAAGCGCTGAAGGCTAAACACATGCATGTCTCTTTGTAATGCTGAGATTATACATTGTCAAGAGTCAGACGGCCTCGAACTAAATGGGAGGTATATTAATATGACTGTATATGAAAGAATATAAGTAACTGCACAAAAACGCTCTTCCTTAAAGTAATATTTTACACCCTATAATCCACATGCTGTTTATCTGACATGTCGCGATTTGAACACTCGTTCAAATAAAAATAATCCCTTCCCCTCGTGGTGCAGCACTGAAAAAGGTCCCCCTCATACAGTTCCCAGCTGTGCCACTTTCCGAACGTTCTTTAGGATATTTAAACTGCCACCACAATATAAGAAAAATTCATAACAATAATAAAAACCTGTACACCGCCCAGCACTAATCAACATTAACATGGTTTTCCACACGTTTTTGCCAAAAAGAAGAAATTAATCCATGTGAAAGCAATGAATTTGTGAGGAAGAGCTGGCTGATCCTCGAGCTTTGTATTGGTGAGTGTGTGTGTAGGTCCAGGTCCGTCTGTCTCACTCAAACTGACTAACAGTGCCGCCATAATAAGCAAAGTGAAATAACTAAAGGAACACTTTTCAAATGGGACATAAAAAGAGTGAATTAAGTGACGGAAGTGCAGTGAAGACTTTCAGAGAACTGCACCACTGTCCGGAGCAAAGAAAATACAAGACCATAATAGATAAGTTCAATCTGTAACTCTCATTGCATCAGATCACCACACTACTATATTTAACCACAAAGAAACAACACTAACTGTATAAGGCTACTCCTGCTGTCCTGAATCATATCAAAGAGCAGCATCCTTTCACAGCACAGAGCCGCATTCTTATTGTAGCTGTAGACAAACCACAGTCTCAAACTGACAGTGCTATGATTAGGGTTAGGGTCACTAAACTGCAGAAATGCCCTTAAAGGTCAAACATACTGCAGGTTTCCACTGTGACCACACTGTACAATTGACCACCCCAAAGATTGAGCTGAAATTTCAGCACTGTACATGATTCAGCTTATCAATATTTCTGTTCTTATATTAGCTGTACAAGCAAAACTCAATAATAATTATTCAAGTGAGTGAGAATAATGTAAAGTGGCCCCTTATAGTCACGTGTGAACACACCACCCCAGAGCACACAGTGTGAACTACTTTCTCTGCATTTAACCCATTCACCAAGTAAAGCAGCAGGCAGCCAGGAACACAGTGCCCAGGGAACAGTGTGTGGGGACGGTATCTTAGTGGTAACACTAGCAGCCCTGGGAATCAAACCCATGACCTTATGATTGCAGGGCAACTCCATAACCACTAGACCACCAGCTGCCCCAAAACAGGTAAAAAAAAATAAAAATAAGAAATAAGAAATGGGTAAAGGTCTGATTAACTCATTACTGGAGAAGGATTACTCTACACTACAAAAAACAGGAAAAAATCACCTGCTTAAATCAATGACCCGTCCTTGTTGCCATTCATTACAAGCTGAATATGATCTGACAGAGCTGACAGTAAACCTACTGTGAACTTGTTGCTTGGAAATTATGCAGTGAAAATACAACAATACAAAACAGAAATACTTTCACTTAAGCACTAATAACACTTGTGTCCAAGTTAAAGACCTTTATCTTGCAAAATGCTTCAACAATGGCAAATGCTTCATGCTAGTATAGGAGCATCAGTTTGTGGTTAGTAAACTTCACACACTCAGCACAGCATGCTAAATGTGTCATCTTTACACTAAAATGTAAATCATGCACAAACATGCTTGTACATTCTTCTGACAAGCAGAACATCCAGTCCTTTTGTACTAAATCTGATTCTTTTACAATAATGACCAGTAAGGAATTGCTGATTCAGCACCACTGCTTCACTGATGTCCAGGTCTTTACTGACAGAGACAGAGTGATGCACTGTGGGGAATGCAGTCTCTGTGGCACTGTTGATTTTTAAAGGCTTGGGCTGATATTCTGGGTCACTGTGCCACTTCAGTCCTAGAAAAACAGACCTTCATGTCTCATACAGATTTACACTCATGTTTCCAAACTTACAACCGGGACGTAAAGGTACTCTAAACAGTTGTTTTTTTTTCTGTACAAGCAATAGCTTTGGTACAACTCTGGCTGAACTCGCAGCACTGCCCCAAACTGCTGGTGCTTTTTTATATTAAGCGTAAGTGTCCATTTGTGATGTGTGAACGCAGCAAACCCACAAAGAGAAACAGAACAAATTGTTCTCTGCATTTAACCCATACACCAAGCCAGGGTCGCAGCAACCGGGGAGCAGAGTGTGGGGACGGTACCTTGCTTAAGAGTACCTCAGAGGTGCCTCAGTCAGTCTTGCAATTAATACCCATGACCTTCAAATCACAGGGGCAACTCCCTGACCACCAGCTGTATTACTTTTCATTTTGAGTAGTTTTAATAGGTGAAAAACTATAAAATGGCAACTAATGTAACGACTTACATTTATTGAAGCTGTTCCTTGGACTGATCACAGTACATGACACACATACACAAAAAACGTACGCACATACACACACTAACATACGTAAATTTATATAACTGCACATAAATACACGTATATGAGCGTGCACTCACACACTGCAAACCTAAAAGCCACGCCAGCTCATTTCTCAGGGTCTGACACTCAGTCTAACGGGGGCTGGCAGTAAGAGTTTGTCTTGCCTGAGATCTACAGAACACAGCTAAAAGAGACCCATTGAGTTGAAGTGAAACTGAACAGATGGACCTGCCTCCCAGAACCTCTCAGTAGACCAGCAGAGTGAGACCAAGACCACGAACTCCCGGGTCCAGTTCTCCTAAAGCCCTGGACCCAGTAATGCCAAGTCATAGCACACCCAAACACCTCAGACCGGGGGTTGTTCCTGGTCGCCGTGTGGACTAAAATCAGGTTAAATCAGCTTTATTTCACAACCAAGAAGGCTTCAATGTGCAAAATGCTCGCCACGTTTTCCCGAAGCACAAAGCAGGCCTGGACCCCCAGCAGCAACAAGGCTAGTCACCAACACCAGCACCAGCACCACATTCAGTCAGTCTCTCTCTCCCTCATGGAGAATAACAGTGAAAATTGCACACAGCTCAGATTTACACATCCTAAACTGCCTGAACATTGCTGTGTTTTGAAGGAATACATATGCACAAACAGCCGGACCGGAGCCCGTGTAGGGCAGAGGAGAGAGAAAACACACTCACACTTCTTCAGCCACTTCATCCAGAACCGCACCACCAGGCCGTGGTGCTTCTTGTTCTCGATGCACCAGGAGCTCAGGCCCTGGATGGACTCCATGGTGTTGGTGACTCCCTGGAAGCGGCGGTCCAGCGTGGCCTCCAGGCTGGCTGAAGAGCTGCTGCTGCGTCCGCGGCCCGATTCAGTTCCAGCCGCCATCTTTCCTTCCCTTTCCCCAGAGGCCCGGCGCTTCATTTAGGACTGTCCGCTGGAGGGCGCTTGGGGGGCGGGACAGTGGCCCATCACGGGTCTGTCTCTGCTTTCACTCTTGGTGCACCTGGAGCACTGACCCAGACCCTCCAACATCTCTCATTACTTCAGTACATTAATTTCAACTAAACAATACGGACAAAAGGATTGGGACACACCTCTTAATCCCCGAATTGCTTAATCTCTATAGTTGCTCAGAAGACTGTGGGTTTAAATCCCACGACTGCTACTGGTACCAGTGAGGTACCCTTGAGTAAAGGACCATC
The DNA here is from genome assembly GCA_037974485.1 of Hemigrammopetersius urotaenia. Lineage (NCBI taxonomy): Eukaryota > Metazoa > Chordata > Actinopteri > Characiformes > Alestidae > Hemigrammopetersius > Hemigrammopetersius urotaenia. The sequence continues at coordinate 17,818,976 of JBBPDC010000007.1, read as the reverse complement.
CCCACACACTGCTCGTTTCCAACTTTGTGTACACAATTTGGGGAACCTTTTCTAATCCAGCAGTCCGAATCCCAATAATTATGTGCATATAGTGTACATCAGTGAAAACTGTGTTGTGTTTCAGTGTAAAAAAAAACCAACCAAGAACACCAATAACGTCTGTAAGGAAAATGTTCTCTGAGCAAATCTGAAGAAACTGTTTAAAACGACCCAAACAAGTAGAAAACCGAATTTCAGTGGTGAATAAAAGTATGAAAGTGATCAGTAATAAAGAAAAATGAATGTACATAGCTTAGAGCAACTTGGCCCTGTTTTCATGAATGTTGTTACACATGAACGTGTTATTCTATCACATAATATTCTTGATTAAAATTTGAACAAAAATCACACTTTTTTTGTAAATCTTCTCACAACTGATTGCAAATATGATGCACATAAATACAGACAGTTTATCAAGAAACCAAAGTATAAACGTTTCAAACTGGAATTTAATATATAAGCAATTTTTGACGTTATCAAATAATTCAATACACTTGCAATACGAGAACGTAGAAATATTCACTCACCCAGCCCCCACTGTTTATAAATACAAAAAAGTAAGTGTGAGCAATGTTCAGAATTCAGAACAGTCTTTTACCAGCAGAGGGCAGTGTTGGACTTTTTACATGCACGCAATAACCCTCTCAAGAAATCCCTGTCAGACACTACGTTGGGAGTCATTGCTTGAGGATGCTACAGTCGAGGTCATTGTCCAGTTTACTGCTTTTCTCACTTTAGACCACTTGATATTAAACCTGTTACAGGTTGGATTTGACATGATCAGGAAAATGCCATGCTCTGACTGTCCACACTGGAAGACAGATAATAACTAGACTAATTTACTCAGTTCCATGAGCTTACACATCAATGCTCTTCTGTTCTATAAGACACTTTGATACTTTTATTGACCTGAGCTGGTTTTGTGGAGCTGCTTTACTTTGCCTGTGAGTAAAGCTGCAGATCGTAACCAAAACAAGCAAAAAGGAAAAGAAAGAAAAGCAAAAAAAAAAAAAAAGAACAATAGCCAGAGATTAGGATGAGTGTAGACACTGGGGTGGTTTTTCACAGCTGCAGGGGGCTGTGGGACTCAAATCAGATGCATGGTTAGCCATATTTCTGCTTGACCGAGTTTCTATAGCCAGGTAGAAGTCACTGTAAAGTACATTGTATCTAGGTGTGTAGAGTTACTCCATGTTTCATTTGTGGCGATCAAAACAGGTTACCAAACTCTGTTTGAATGTGTGCAGCCTCCTTTGCAGGTAGAGTGTTGGAGGCAGGGCTGAATTGCAGAGGGTGAGTGACCTGGAAGTTGCACTTGATCAAGTTAAGTTTGCTCTCTTCTCAGTCCTCCCAAATGCAGCATTCTTACATTTAACTAATGAGACTTTTATTTGAGGATGATTGCAGGTTGCCCTGGCTTCCTCTTGCTTTTTTCTGACTGTCTGAATATTCATGTTTTACACCTCACACAACCATCAGTCAAGTTGTCTGTGTAAGGGGCTAACAGTGTGGCTCAGGTTGCTTAACCTCTCATCTGTCATGTAAACTGTGCTTCCTAAACTCAAGAGTTGTCCTGAGGCTCACTTAGAGGGGTGCAAGCGAGATAAAGGGGGGCGAGGAAGTTGAGTTTGATGAGTATCAGGTAGGAGTTAGGCAAGGGTCAGTCATCCCAATCAACAAGATAAGAGATAAGATAAGGCTTTTGTGAGAAATTAGCCTGAAAGGAAGGAGCTTGCTCTTAAGGCTTTCAATCCACAGAATGACCTTCTCTGTCTTTCTAAGGAAGTGCTTTCCGGTCTTCATGGATTGCTTCAGGTCAATGCTTCACGGCAACAAAGTAAGTCCCTCTGTTTGAGACTGACTGAAGGATTAACTGCACATGACAGTTTGGAGAGGTTGGAGAGCAAACCCTTGTAGCAGTCCAGCGAGGAGAGTGAGCACAGGGGGAAGAGCAGGGGTGCATGATGATGGACAAAATTACGGTCTTGGTTTTCAGGCCTTTCAGTGGGACTTTTCTGAGGCCAGTGCGTGCCCTTGCCTTTCCAGTGTCTCATGCACATCTGGTGTCATTTCTCGTAGAAGGAAGGCCATGTTCCATTTGCGGATGGTGATAACTGCCTGTGGAGACTGGATGAACTTTTTGAAGACTTTATGAAACTGAATGTAGGCTGTGTGAGATTGCATAAGACTATGCAATCTCAGACTATTTATTAGAATATTTGAGACTGTAAGAAACTGTATGACTGTGTGAGATTGAGGTGGCATAACAAGAGATTTCATGAGAGTGTGAGGGTGTCATGAAGCTGCAGAAGTATTAGATTGTACGACATTGTATGAGACTATATGAGGGCTAAATGAACATGAATGAGACTAAAAGGCTGTAAGATAAAAACTGTATGTAAAACTGTTTATGACTACATACGTAGGGTGGCACGGTGGCACAGGGGTTAGCGCTGTTGCCTCACAGCAAGAAGGTCCTGGGTTTGACTCCCGGTTTGGGCGCAGGGTTTTTCTGTGTGGAGTTTGCATGTTCTCCCTGTGACCTTGTAGGTTTCCTCCGGGGTCTCCGGTTTCCTCCCACCACCAAAAACATGTGTGGGTTGTCTGTCTCTGTATGTGGCCCTGCGACATGCTGGTGACTGTCCAGGGTGTACCCCGCCTTAGCCCATTGCAGCTGGGATAAGCCCCCCCCCCCGATGTGGGAAAAAGTGGTAGATAATGGATGGATGGATGGACTAGATACGTTTATAGGATACTGTGAAGGGACTGTTTCAAACTGGATGAGTCCAACTGTGCGAGACGGTATGCCATTAGCTTCTTTGAGGATGTATTATGTTGTATGAGACTGTACAAGACAGTATGTGAAAAAGTCGGTTATGATTATGACCATTGAGATTTATGCATTTGATTCATGCATTTATGCTTTTATTGAAGGCTTTGGCTGTGCCATCACTTGTAGTGCTCAGGCCAATGAATCACTGCAGAACTGAGCTGGAATGAGCTGAGACACAGTGAGAGAATTGCTTAGACATAAACGCTGTCTGGAAGAGCTGACATCAGCCTCGGCCTGGTCAAGCCCTGGCAGGCACCCTGCAAGGGGTAAATAAACACTGCCTACTGCCACAGCTGACCAGCAATAAATCAGCCCCTCCTCTCTCCATTTCTGTCTCTTTCTCTTTCTTATTGTATCTTTCTATCATGAGATCATCCACATGTCTGTTTTCCCATCCCTCAGCATGATGGAAGGGAGAGTTAATGTGGAGCAAGCTGCAAAGCTGAATCTGTTCAATCTGTTGAACACTGTGGCAGGCCATGGGATATAAAACTACCAAGGTTTTGCATTCCTTTTTGAAAAACAGCACCAGAGCTGCTTCTACTGCATTTTATTGTTTTAAGTTTCACATAATTTTGTTGCTCTGTATCTAAACTTAAATGTGATTTCCTATACAATCAACTACAACATTAAAACCACTAACAGGTGAGGCGAATTACATTGATTCTCTAGGTACAATGACACCCGTCAAGCGTTGTGATATATTAGGCAGCAAATGCATCCGTTTTTGAAGTTCATGTGGGTCAGAGCATCTCCGAACTGGCAGGTCATGTGGGGTGTTCTCAGTCTACAGTGTTTTGTGCTGACAAAAAGTGGGTCAGTGAAGTACAACTGGTGAAGCTGGGACAGGGTCTGTTCCCACAGAGGAAGTACTATAGCACAAAAATAGCTGAAAATGTTAATCCTGGCTATGATAGAAAAGTGCCTGAACACACAGTGCACCACAACTTGCTCTGCTTGAGCAGACCACTCAGAGTGCCCATGCTGACCTCTGAACACTTATTGAACATCAGAACTGGACCATGTTATGGACTATTGTGTGTGACTACTCAATATTAGATGTTCAAGTTATACACTGATGAGTCCACCCACCTTTTTTATCTATAATCCACAACCAGGAATACAGGAATTTAAATGTGTGAAGCCTTTGAGGTCCACATGCTATTCTGTGACAGTTGGTTATGTGACCCGCAAACCATACAATATGACTGACGAGCAAAACGTACAATACTATTTACTGTACCTTTAATGCAAAAGCATGAAGAAATAATACTATACAATACATACAAAAATAATGAAACATGTATCTTTATAATTGCATAAACCTGAATTCAGCTTGACTGATTAATGCCACAACGAAAAGCACATTAACTGTAATCACAGAGCAAGAGGAGAGTGCTGTTAATAAATAAGTGGATCAGCATCCAAGTCAGAATAAGGAGTCCAGAGTACAAAGCACAGAGCGATTCATTCATTCCAATTTGTTAATTCAAAACACTTCAGAGGCTCCAGGACCTTTCGTTTAATGTCAGAAAAAACGTGTAGCACCATGAAAATACTGTACGTACGAGAGCCGTTACATGCACAGCAGCCCCCAGCTGAACACAAGTGAGAAAAGGTGGAAAAGAGAACAGGGAGGGACAGATTGAATCAGAGGAAAACAAGAAGAAGAGAAAGAGAAATATAAAGAGAGGCAAATCATATACAATGAGAGAGAGAGGGAAAGAGACAAAGGGAGAGAGAGAGATAGAGGGAAAGAAGAAAAACTGAAATAGAGAAATTGATAAAGAACGGAAGAGAAAAGGAAATAGCAGACAGTGACAGGACAGAGCGAAGAATATTCCTGAAAATGTCTCCACTTCTTTTCAATAATTAGTACAAGTCTGTGGTTTGTGCTTTATCTGCCGATCCACACAGAGCTCCAGTGACTTCACTGAGCCAGCAGGGAACCACTCCCTGCGCAGGTGCGGATGGACGACAAGATGCTCCGTGTTCATTTCACCACATCTGCGAATCCACAGGACGCTCTGATATCATCACTCCTTCAGAGGTAGGGGAGTGACTTCTCTCCTTCTTGGGTTACAGTAAACATCTTCACAGCCGTCATTCATCAGAAGGCGACAGAGCTGCTTGTCCAAAAAGTGGCTTACACACCAGCCTGACAGCGTCCAGTCACTTGAAGACGCTGCCATTGTCTCGTCTCACTGCAGTCTAACATGAGAGAACCACTGCTTAGGCTGCACAGTTTGTGGCAGCATGCAGATGCCTATCATAAGTTCGTAAGTGAGCAGGATCTACAGCACTGCTGCCCATAAAACTTGTGAGTACAAACTCCGTGCTGGGGCACCAGGTAACACCAGCTGTAAGAGTCCTTACAGACAGCATCTGTAAAGGAAAAGGGAAAACACACAAAAGTAACTCACCAGACAAAAACAAACACTATACTAAACAATACACAAAATATACAATTATATCCCAAGATGTGTAGAAATCTGCTCATTCCGTGCATTCTCCTGAAATCTAAGGTATTAATTAAAGGGGTTTGTCTCTTCTTTGCTGCAGTAACTCTACTCCTCAGGCAAGGTGTTACACTAGATATTGGAACATTGTTATGATGAGCTGATTGCATTAGGAATGTCAGGAAAGGGTGTTGAAAGGTTAGTCCTGGATCCCAAAAGCCACTCTAACTCACCCTAACAGCTTCCTTCATGATCAGTTTCATACCACAGAGTCACTCTTGGATAGCTATGTGTAGACTCTTGTCAGGAGTGTGTAAAAATCCCAGCAACACTGCTAAACAGTTACATTGCTTCTACCATGTCAGTGTCACTCCTGTGATCCACCACCCAAAAAAGTGATAAATTGTACACCCACAGTATAAATCGGACCTATGAGCTAGGCGTATGGCCCATGGTGCTGGGTTTGTAGTTTCACCTTGGTGCTGCTGTTGTGGACAGAAGTCTGTGTTACAGGCCTGAGACACAGCCGGCTTCAGCTGAAGGGAACAGCCAGATGAAGGACGTCCGATAACCAGGCACTGAACTGAGCGTAACTGAATACCTCCACCACATGACACTGTGCACTGCACAAACACATACAAACACACAAAACATAATTCACTAAGCATCGTTTCTACATTGCATTAGACAGCAAGGGAACAGTCAGTTCATCGGTTGGAATTTGGAAAATGGGAAAGGGTAAGGATCTAAGTGACTTGGGCCAAACTGAGATGTCTAGATGACTGAGTCAGAGCATCTCCATAACATCAGGGTTCCGGTGATTCCAGTTTATAGTGGTTAGTACCTACCAACAGTGGATGTCAGCAAGAATTACAGAGGGAAGAACTCAAGCTGGCAGAAGCAGTGTCATGCTCCGGGCAATGTTCTGCTGGAAAACCTTGTGATCTGGCTTTCATGTGAATGTTTTTTTTGACACGTATCACCTACCTTTAGAGTGTGGCAGAATTCGTTATCCTCTTTCAACAAGACAAAGTGTTCTGCCACACTGTAAAAACTGTTCAGGAGGGCTTTGAGAAAGATGACAGAGGGTTCATGGTGTTGACTTGGCCTCCATGTTCTCCAGATCTAAATCCTATCTAGTATTTGTGGGATGTGTTAGATGGACTGGTCTGATCTACAGATGTCCTACCTTCCATCTTACAGACTTAAAAGGTTCTACTATTAAGGTCCTGATGCCAGAAACCAAAGCACACCTTCAGAATTCCATGTGACTTTGGTGTCACAAGTGAAACCTATACAATCGGCTAAATGTGGCTGATATGTAAGCATGATGAAAAGCTGAGTTTCTGTTGAATCAGAGGTTATGGGTTTCTATATAAGGATATGTGTTCTTAAAGGCTTCTTAAAGGCTTAAGTACTGGAAAAGCTCTAGAGCTGATGGGAGGGGTGCTGGACTTGCCTGGGACCACGGTGAGGTATACCAGTCTGGCCTGTGAAGGCGAGGGATGCTGGGGCAGTCTGGCTGGATGCACACTCTCTGCAGCTCTGCAGAGAGCTTTGGCATGTGCTGGCACTTCTTAAGGGCCAGATCCTTGTACTTCCCAATTGTGTCCTTCTCCACACACTTCACAGATCGCACCTGTACACCCTTCCCACATGTTACTGAACACTGTGGAGGCAAGAGGAGGAGAGGAGGGGAAGATGGGAGAAGTAGTATAGTATAGTAGTATAGGGGTGAAGGCACTATTGATGAGGCATTATTAAATAAAATATTTTATTATGACGATAAATATAAAGAATCTCGGCATAGTTGTGTTCTGAGGGATATATTCTGAGGAAAATATACAGAAAGTAAATGTTACTCAATGTGATGAATCATATAATTATATAATCTGAATTATAACAAAAGAATGGTAGGCTCAGTTTTAGATGTGTTTTGAATGCGAGAGTTAGCTTAAGCTGGTTCTGTTGTGTGTCTACCTGCTGCCAGCTGGAGAGGATCCATTGCGCTTTGTGTTGTTTCTGACAGCGTTTGAGCATGCAGCTCTCCTGGCTGTGAGGTTTGGGCAGGAGCACACACGAGCTGTCCGGCAGCACACGAGATCCTGCAGTGCTGCTCACACACATCACCGCCCTCTTCCTCACACCCTTACCACACTTACGGGAGCACTAAGAGCAAGCAAACGAACAAATGAATGCTTCAAGACCTACACGAGGGTCTCTCTGCTTTTACCCACAGTTGTGTTTGACATGATTGCATAATTTCTAACAGAAACATCAAGTATTATACAGTCTGAACACACCAACTTGCACTCCTCAGTGTAGCCCCCATTTACAGATTCTTTACAGATTTTCTCAGGCAGCTTCATGAGGAGCTGCCTATGATGTTTTCCACATATGCTGTGAGATGTTGTTGACTACTGAAAACCAATATTTAAGATCTGGTACTAATAAAAATCATAAAAATGAGCCTTTACAAAACCTGGTGCTCTTTTTGTAGAGATCTGAGTGAATGTGAAAATGTAGAGAGATTTTCTTTATGTGTTTTATACCAGGCAGTGGCTGGCTTTGGCAGTGAGCATGTTAACACTCTGTTCCAGACCTGGATATGGCTTTATACTCTCTATTGTTCTAAAAACAATTGCAGATTCAGAGGAAGTGATGTAAACTCTCTTTGCAATGTGCAGGGATGAAGTAGTGGAGTATGTGCATTTTCGGACATTTGACAGGCGATAAATAGTCTTAGAGAAAAGGCAGAACTGCTCTTGATACTTAAGCTTATTCTGCAGAAAATCATTCAGTGAGATTTCTACAATTGATGAATCTATGAACTATTATTCAATTACCTGACTAATCAAACTATTATCCCATTTAGTATTGTCATCATCGTCTGTAGGGCTGTTCCTGTTGTTCTCCTAAACCATTTGGTCCTCAACCAAAGAATAGAATTACAGCTTTTTAGTAGACACTTTTATCCAAAGCGACTCCCATTCCTCCACATTACTACAGTGGACAGTCTCCCTGGAGCAACTTGGGGTTAAGGGTCTTGCTCAGGAACCCATTGGAGATATGCTCAGCATAAAGCAGCTCAATGACAGTGAACTAACCCAGCTGTCAAGACAAAAAAAAAAATGAAAGTTTGGTGGTTATGAGAAAGCGGGGTTCATAAATGAAGCTTTTTTCCCACCAAAGCATTCTTTGTGATCCAGCTCCAGGTATGAAAACGTGTGTAAAATGAAAACATGGAACTGGAATCTTCTCACACACATGTGTCTTCTCATCACTGCTGTGTATGCAGCCATTGTTAAAGGAGGTCTCTTTAACAGCACGTCTTTTGAGACCCTAATGCAAATTTAAATCTGTTTTTAAAAGGTGGAGAAAATCAGTGCAAAACTGGCAGCCCTGAGTTGCACAAGCTTTAGCAGATAAAGTAGAATATGTAATGAGCTGCATGTATAATATCTCCACTCACATTTTGTGTGACCTTCACTCAAACGCATATGCAGGAAAGAGATCACATTTAGCGTTTCCCCTAATGCACCCCCCATAAACAGAACGATTAGGCTCGTACATCAATTTCATTCTTAACATGACGGCAGAACCTAAAGTTGCAGGGCGACTAAAAGGGCTATTATGAGTACCTTTGAACTTCAAAATGAGAAGTGGGACACCGGAAGCATCTTTTCCCTCTTGCAGACATTCAAATACAGATATGACAAGAAGTGTGCTAGGTAACACAGGGCTTGCGTGACAAGTAATGTCTTCTTTTGTGGTGCAACAAAACAAAAAGCTGTATTGCTCCTAGTACTTCCTGCAGTGCATTGCAATTTGTCAGTTTCACTGCCTGTATCAAATAAAGATTATACAGCACTCTAGAGTGCTTTCTAAAGTAAACAGTGTTTTAATGTGTAAATTCTGCTATACAATATAGAATGGGGCAGCTGGTGGCCTAGTGGTTAGAGAGTTGACCCTGCGAAGGTTGTGGGTTCAAATCTGGTGGCACCATTGAGGTACCCTTGAGCAAGGTATCATCCCCAAACATTGCTCCCCATTGGTGGACTAAATGCAGAGAAAGAACTTCACATTGTTCACACTGTGTGCTGTGGTGCGTTCACGCGTTAATATAAGGGGACACTTTACTTTAATCGACATAGTGAACTAGGATTAAGGGCTGAAATTCTACCATCCAGCACTATTTAACATTTAAGAAGGTTCAGTGGTGAGTTTTGCTGATTTTTAAGGGTTACTCACCTGAGACCACGGGCCTGTGCTCCATGTGGGTGGGCAGATGTGTGTGTTGCAGGGCTGCCTCCGGGCTGGAAGGGGCTGCGCACAGTGAGCATCGGCTACCACGTCTACCTGAGTGGGGCTGGTCCGCTGGACACACTGCACCTGTCGGCTCTGCTCTCCTGACCCACAGGTGTGACTACACACACTCCAGTCTCCAAGACTCCAGCTGTGTCAACACACACAAACACAAAAGATGATTTATTCCTAAGTGACAAGAGAACGACGATCTACATTATCTTACCTATACTTTGCATGGCTTTTATTGGCAGCACTCTGTAATCTTGAGTGGGACACTCAGCTGGAACTCTGCTGTATGTGTTGTAATGCTCTGGCTGAGCTTTGTGTTAAAAAAAAACCCTGGAAAAGATCCATCTGCTCTCAGCTTCTTCAGAAAGGAGCCGATATTTATACAGAGGAAAAGGACACTTGATCTGTTTCACAAGGTAGAGCACAAGCTCAATCCGGAAACTGATCACACTTTAAAAGTCAATCTGGGCCAAGCCTCTGGGACAAGCCTCTGGGCCCCCTTGTTATTTTTAAGTGAGCACTCTAACGTATCAGGAGAACATTTCAAGCTGTAATTTCTGATGCCATCACATAATTCACATACACTTAACAAGTACTGGGGATTTAAATGAACCTGATCACCAAAATAATGATTTTTCATAATGTAACATACTAAAGCCTGTAAACTGAGCTGGAGACCATGTATTTCAGGGAAAGCATAGCTGAGAATGTTAACAATCTGAGGACCACTGTCATAGTGCCTTTGGGTTAATGATGTTTATCCTGAAATACTTTAGAATCTACCTAAGAAATAATCTGATTTTCATAACTCCTTGTTATTTATCTTATATAATCTTACATAAAACATTGTGCATGAGTCAGTAACAGCAACTGAGAAACAAAATAAAGTTCCATATTAGCTGAATATTCCAGAAGATCTGATATGACTTACATGTGTTGTGTATGTGTGTGTGTTTATGACTGTGAACAGGGGGTGAGAGGTTATTAACATCCCACGGTAACTCCAACTCATGGTGATGTCAGTCGTAAAAGTGGCCGTGCACCTATTTCCATGATGTAATGGCTCCTTAATGTCCTCCCTGGCACTGACCCGGTAAATAATGTGCCCAAAAATACAGGCCCTTCTGTGACCATTGCCAACATGTGCATGTGGCGGCATGTTTCTGTTTTAGGCTGTAAAACCCTTGTGGACAGTAGATATAAGGGGCTTTTATTATTATGCAATACTTTTTTGATGACAATGTACATAAATTCACTTTGTACTTCGAATAACATTTTGCATTGTGATTTTGCTTAATGGTAATTTCAGATATTTATAATTTCCTAATCTGTGCAGATCCACAACCTTCTATCTCCTTTGAGGTGACAGCTTTTAGGTTTACTCATTATATATGTTTGTACTCAATGGAAACAGGAAATGGTCATAAAAATGTTCCTGGAGACCAGGAGCAATCAAAATAATGATTTAACCCCCAAATACATAAATTTCTTTGTTTATAATAACCTCTAGGGATAGTAATGTTTACCCTAAACAACACCTTTGTGGTAATTATGTCTATTAGATTAATAGTCATTGATTTCTCCCATTTTTGAGTTCATTACAAATATGTTTCCTTTTTAAGACTGTTTGATGGTTTCAGTTTTCAGGAGTGAGGTTCTTTCTATAAGCAGATGTATGACAGACTACAGATGATATCTGAGAAAAACACACCACATCATATGACAACAGAAAAGCCCTGCTCTCTCTCAGGACAGAGAGGAGGCAAATAAAAAGAGCAGCAGTTAGAAACTCAGCTAGCGCTGACATTACAGAGGGCATAATCCACGCGTCAGTGCTGTTACAGCCTCAGAAGACATTTAAAGTTTCTCATTTAAAGTTTAGATGACTTTTAACCTCGGCCTCCCATAAACCCTCAAGGTTACAACACATAAACATGACCCCTGGGTCCCCAAGTACCGTTAGCAGCTGTTTACAACGGCAGCAACTAACCCAGAGAGAGAGAGAGAGAGAGAGAGAGAGAGAGAAAGAGAGAGAGGGGAGGGAGGGAGAGAGAGAGAGAGAGAGAGAGAGAGAGAGAGAGAGAGAGAGAGAAAGAGAGAGAGAGAAATAGAGAGAG
>JBBPDC010000007.1:17795421-17807111 GCA_037974485.1 Hemigrammopetersius urotaenia | reverse complement strand
GGGGAGGGAGGGGGGGGGGAGGGGGGGGGGAGAGGGAGAGGGAGAGGGAGAGCGAGAGGGAGAGCAAGAGAGAGACTTATAGTGCCATTACTCATAGTCCATTCCTTGACCACAAACTGTATGAGCCCTTTTATGATGTGGGCTGCCCAGGATGATGCACACACACACCACACGATGGCCCAGAAGAGACAGGAACAAATGTTTAGCCCGTGGCAAAAGAACTAAACATTTTGGGTGAATCATAGTGGTCCTTCTGGCCCCCTGGATCTCAGCTGCCTGCCTTTACAGCCTCTAAGTATAAACAAGGCATGCTGCAAATGCTGCAAAACACATAATTCTGTTTATTTCAGCTTAAGCTGTGTAAACCGTGGCTCTCTTAGTGCTGCCGAGGGTTTCTGAGTCCACCGAGACTCACCGAACCTCAACATGAGGTCATGTCTTACATACAATCAATCAGGGATTATAACTACTCTGACCCTTTAACCCTTAACTGTCACAATTACTGCTGGCCATAACAGAAGCATTCTGAAGTGTATGCACATTCATTTCTCTGAAGTTTATTGAAACAAGCAGAGAAATACAGTCAAGGCTTCTTATTAGGTTATGAATCTGAAAAAACAGCTACCAGAATATTTGAAAAATGAATGTCTAAATACTGAACACATTGTCCTAAATGTGTTCAGAGTACTTTTAGAAAACACTTTGAAAAGACACATGGGGGAAACTTTACAGCGTCTAGATTAAAACACTGTGAGTGACAGCCATGAAAAAAAGAATTAAGTAACATAAACTCAATTTGACTGGTCAGAGTCAAAGGGACCACCAGTAAGAGGCACTTACCTGCCAGACTTACCTTTTTCTTGCATAGAAAAATTAATAATTAGACTTAGTAACATGTGGCTGGAGCCAATAGGAAAACCTGCATATATTAATTATAAAATTCTCCTGTATAGCATCATTTTCATTACATTGGACAATTCTCAGGTTAAAACCCCTTGTCCCAAACTGCAGTTTCAGTGTACTGCACAGAACAGACAAGCACAGTGGCTAAAGTTGTATGTAAGTGCAGAGAAACACAGGATATGGTTTGTTTTGTTATACAAAGTCCAAAGTACACACTTCTTGGATTAACTATGCTACCAAATTCCCATGCAAGATTTGGACTGCAGCCCTAAACACTGATGGACATCTCAGAGCCTTGTGTTCAGAAAAGCTTGCAGAATCATCATTCTGCATTTTTGAGTTTCTCCTTCTCAAAGCCGTTTGCATTGTGTGGATATTTCCAGGCACATATGTCCAGACCCTGAGCTGTATCCGTCTTGTGGTGGGGGGCAAAAAGCAGTCATGTTCAGACCTGCCACGCTGGATCAGTTTACAATGAAGAGTGCCCTGTTTTTTTCTCTTGCTCATTCAAAAACGTTAAGGCAGCTTTTGTTCTGTTGCAATAATCAGCAAATTTCTTTCCTTAACAGGAAAGTTATTTTCATTATATTCACACATTTGTAGTGATTGTCACACAATTACACAATATACTTACAAACTCTGAATGGCAGTTATATGAGTTCTATATACTAAAAGGCCTATACTGGGTCATAAAGGCAATGATAATTTGTGGAATGTCTCTTGACTTTCAGCAAAAATCACTTGAACGCTAAGTGTTAACTGATTGTTTCAGTATCTTTGGGTAATTATCTTATGAAAAACTTCTGCTGGGGAAGGGGATTCTTCCTCAGAATTCTCTCCTCCTTTCCAAAATTAAAAACTCTTCCAATTCAACACGATTCATATGGAGCGGACAATCTACAGGATTCAACTTAGACTAGTGTTTTAGACAGTACTCTCTCAGGACTGTAGTCAGCGTCCACACTCAGCTCAAAGCTCTAGACATCCATATTACACCCCACACTCAGCCAGCCACATGACACATCATACTCAGGTAATGCCGTTAAACCAGAGTATTAAATGAAATGTGACTGCGATCTTCTCATAGTAACCATGAAACAAAACCAAACTTTACAAGGTCAGGCTAAGTCTGGTGGAAAGCATTGGTAATTTCTACTCTCAGCTTCTAGATGAATCCATGCTGTAATTCAGTCCTTCTCTCAGACAAGAAACCATTCAGCAGACAAAATGACAGCTCCAGTGGGCTTCTTAGTTTTTTTCAGACCAAAAAATAACTACAGCAGTCCCAATAGAGTCATATATCGAGAAGTGTGTGAGAGCAGACCTCTACTCCCATCATACCTACAAATCTCAGCTGTGCTTGGCAAAGTCTCTGTCTCATCTTTAGGGGTATGAAAATGTATGTGTGTGTGTGTGTGTGTGTGTGTGTGTGTGTGTGTGTGTTTTGTTTGATGTTTCTGATGAGCTCATGTCCCCAGACGGATAAAAAAAAACATGAGCATTTTGCTGTTGTGGGGACATTTGGGAGCTCCCTATGGGGGAAAGTATTTTTTTCCTTTAAAACTAAAGTTTTCAAAAGGGTAAGGTTAAAGATGCCTAAGGATAAGGATAGAGTTGGGTTAGGTTTATCATAGCAGCATATACCCATTCAGAAAACACCACACATAGACGGGAATGCACACAAATATGTATGTGAATAAATTCTGAGCACTCAAACATAAATGTTTGTGTCTTTTTATATTATCCAGATTATCACCCATTGGTTGATATTGACACCAACATTGAATTAGAGAAAGAGAGAGAGGGATAAATAGATAGATAGAGAGTGAGAGAGATAGAATATATACAGGGTGGAGGTCCAGATCCACTCATCTGGATCAGGCTGATGTGTGTAGGATTTGTTCCCTCCTTCTCCTCTGGTCATTGACCTGTTGTCCTCCCCTCTCCTTGTCTCTGTCTGGCTCCCACAACCATGAGGCAAACAGTCTAGGCCTTCACCTGACAACTTACTGACCCATCCCTTACTCACTGCCCTCATCACTCCAAAACATCCAACCTGTCAGCACTATGCTGATGCTGCATGAGCTAATGTCCACCCAAACCTGGCTCGCAGCTTCTTGTCCTCTTTCTCTCTCATTCTCACTCCTCTCTCTCTCTCTCTCTCTCTCTCCATGACTTCACTGGCTAACATTCAGTTCAATATCCTACAACATAAATCAGTCCATTAATCAATCCTGTAACAACTTATGCAAACTACGAAAAACCTCCTTTTTGTAATGCCTCTAGTTGTCCTCTTTGTCAGCGAGCACATCACTCATCTTAGGCCTAAGAGCAGTAATCACTCTTACACATGTTTACTGTTGCAGTATTCAGAAACAAGTTCAAAAACAGACACCAAATTTAAATAAAATATGTTGAAAAAAATACAACAGAGCTGTTGATCCAACAAATAATATCCAACAAGCTCCCCTATGAGAGTTCTCTGCTTGGTTCCACTTCTCCAGTCCACCCTTGCCCTGTCTCCAAATCAGCCTTTGTCTGTGTCTTGATCTGCATTTGGAGTTTGTATCCGTATATGTGTTATTGAATGTGTTATTGAATTTTGCTTTATGTAGCATTGGTTGTATCCAGCCTTCACTGCTATGTCACCCATATATGTAGTAAGTTTTTGAGTGCCAGCATAGAATTATTATGGCCAAACTATTGGGCTTTCAGTTGTTGCTGGACTCATTTCTGGCCAGCAGATGAGGAAGGTCTTCCTCAGCTGAACACACCACAGAAACTGCCATGACTGAGAACTCTGACTGCCTTGCAGACAAGGGGTCTGCAGGAACAGAGCTTCTCTTTCAGCCAAAGAAGGTACACCTCCAAGCAGAGAAGGTGAGGAGTTAATCCTCTACTGTTTCAGATGCTGTGCTTCCAGGCAGCCA
Organism: Hemigrammopetersius urotaenia; assembly: GCA_037974485.1. Taxonomy (NCBI): domain Eukaryota; kingdom Metazoa; phylum Chordata; class Actinopteri; order Characiformes; family Alestidae; genus Hemigrammopetersius; species Hemigrammopetersius urotaenia. Next base: position 17,803,278 of record JBBPDC010000007.1, on the reverse strand, counting down.
CAGAATCCCAGCTCCTGAAGACCTGACAGTCATCAGAGGCCTGTTTTGGACACTGATCTTGCTCCCACATTATCATATTCCAGGTCCTTGGTGGTCTTGGTATTAGCTTCTAATGCCAGGTTGACTCCTATGCCCTCTTCATTTTTGTCTCTGTCACTGCCCAATTCTGTCTCTGCCACTATACTGTCCAGATTTCTGTCACTGTCTATGATTTTGTCTCCTGAAACTAAATGACAGAGGCCGCTCCTGCAAATGCCTGCTGCAGAAATCACAATACAAAAAACTAAACTGAATGTTGTTCTATGCATTGATTGTGCATGCTTCTCCCCAACTGTCCAGAAGAATCTGTTTGCAGCTGTTTGCCTTATCTTTGTCATGGATCTTTGCAGTGAGTTCAGCCCTGTCACTGACCCAGGAAAAGATGAGGGGCAACGTTCTCAAGGTGCCAGCCTCTGAGTCATGAAGGAGGTTACTCCCAGCCCCTCAAGTGAATTGAGCTTGTTGCCTCATGGGTAAAAACACACCCTGTTTATGCAGTGCTCAAAGTGGCAGGGCACCTCAGTTTAAGCAGGCACTGACCTCTCCCATCAGCGACACTGCAATAAATGAAAATGTCAGCAAGGCGTCAATACATCATGACGTCATCAAGACATTTACAGAAATGACACCAGAAAATCAAGAAGCGATCGGCACATTCTAACACTGTGCTGTGGGCATGACAAGCCTGAAACAGCTGCAGCAGTCTGGAGAGTCTTCGGTCAGTGCTTCATGTTATTCAGCCAGCTGTGCTAAAAGAAAGATTTAGGGAACACTAACTGTCAACTTTAATGGACCTCTAGCTTGTGCATCCACTCGCTGGCAAACTCCTGAGCTCCACTGACCTTCTGTGTCCACTATTTAGGTGTACAATTACAGACCGTAGTCCAGTGGTTTCCAATGTCCTGGGGACACCAAGCTCTGTACATATTTGTTTTCTCCATTCTGCTCCTGACCCAACTCAAGGGTAGCTTATTATGTGGCTAGTGTGTCAGATGATGGGACACAAAAGGAACACTTAAAGCCTGGAGTCTACACAAATGACTTAGGGAACTCCTGCTGCAATTTGCAAGCCAGCCTAAACCACTCATTAGTTTCTGACCACATGGATGCTGTTGACCACATATTATTTGAGAGGTATACCACAATTGCAGCATAGTATGGTATAGCAACGTGTGTAGTGTCAGTATGTGCACAGTGGTGCTGTTACACACATCAATGTCACTGCTATGTTGAGAGTGCACTACCACTGATGAGCTGGAGAACACAGAATATGGCTGACACATTAACAAAGGTAATGTTACAAGGAGCTACAAGGTATGCATTTATAAGAAATTGTACACTGAGTGTGTGTGTGTGTGTGTGTGTGTGTTAGCAACAGGTATTCTGTTAAACAGACAGCAATTTGAAGACATGCTTTGGGGGTTGTGAGGAAATCAGACCACTTTAGTTCAGACGAAGCCGTTCTGCAGCCCTGTAATCCACCTAAGTGACTCTAAAGAGCATGAGCTGAACAAGCGGGAGCCAAAACCAAACACAACACAGCCACACTTGGGACAAAATCAGGCGGTCAAACAGGCAAATTTTATAGCAGGTACGAGCATTTTAATGGTTAAAACAGCAAGGCTTAAAGACAGGTCCCAGGCTGATGAGTCATTAGCTGTCTAGATGAGTCATTCTCAATGCTGGAGGCTAAAACACTGCCACTCTAAAAAGCAAGCTTCTTTTCCTTTAAAAGTCTAGATTGATTATTGTTGTTTTGATATACAATCAGTTCATATTACATATATAAAGATTACTATAACATTATTACAACATATTCAATTACATGGTTTACATTCAGTTTTCATGTTGGCCATGTTAGTATTTTCCCATTCAGAAGTAAAAGAAAATATGGTAAAAAGAACAACCTGAAATGCATAGATTGGTTATTCCTCTAAAATATGACTGTACTTAACTTCAGATCAAAGTAAAATATTTCTTCTTTCACTTATTAACAAAAAAGTGTTATGGACTGATATTTTATAATCAGCATTGGTTCACTGAACTGAGAGTAGGAAATCCTTTGTGCAAAATTTCCCCTTTCATTACATAGGGGTTAATGTTCCTATGATCTTATGATCCTCCTGAAGTATTCCCCTGAGATTAAAGTCACTTAAAGGCTTTTGTCCTAAAAACTTCTCCACCTTCAGACATTGCAGCGAATTATGGTTTGAGGACTTCCAAGGCCCAGACTGGTCCTCGGCCAGGCCTGACACACGAGACAGAGTAAAATAATTGCTGCCTGAACCAGTGCCAAGATGACTTCTGTAAAATATTATTATGAGAGATGGAGGAGTACAAAAAACAGAATGAGTCGAACCCAGCTAGCAGAGTAGGGGTGTGTGAGTAGAAGATACTGCAAAGCAACATAAGACCCCACAATATAATCACAGCAATTAGGGTTGGTGATAAACCTGTAGAGACTTATTTACTGCTTCTGCAAACTGGGTAAAGGGTGAAGACCATGATCATGTGCATTCTTTATTATTATATATTCTAAATATTTAAAGTCTTAGCTTATCACATTAAAAGATTACATGTTTTTAACAGTATCTGGACTGATTTTAGTAAAATAAAGAGGTCCCTTTTTGTCACAGCACATAGTGTGAACAATTTGAATTTTTTTCTCTGCATTTAACCTGCATTGCCCCACCAACAAGTGGCACCCATGGCGCTGTGTTTGGGGACAGTGCCTTGTTCAAGAGTACCTCAGTGGTGCCACTAGCAGTCCTGGGATTTGAACTGACAACCTTTGATCGCAGGGGCAGCTGCCCCAGTATTAGTATTGCAATATCTTCATTTTTTATTTCTCCAATGTGAGAGTTAAAGTGACTATTTTTGTCATACGTGAACACACCACACAGTGTGAACAGCACAAAATTCAACCTCTGCATTTAACCCATTCACCAAGTGAAGCAGGGGGCAGCCAGGAAGTGTGTGGGGATGATACCTTGCTCAGGGTACCTCAGCGGTGCCTAGTGGTCTTGGGACTCGAACCCAGACTTTCTGATCACAGGGCGAATGCCCTAACCACTAGGCTACCAGCTGCCCCAATGTAACCCAGCAAGTATGAATATGTCAAATAACCTTTGAGTCAAAAACAATTGTTTCTGTGTATAGTGTGTGGTCTGATCTGCAATAGTTTTTTCTAGTTAGTTTGTGCTGAATCAGAGGACATATAGTACATCCTTTGTTGATAATGTAATATGTTAACAAATTATCAATTATAGCCAAAAACACAAAGATTATCACCAGAGAAGTCGCCACTTTTAGGCTGAAGTCTTAGAGCAGTAAAATGTCTTACCTGGGAGGGCAGGGCTGGGTGTTACAGGGCAGAACGCCGGTGCTGGGCCGAGAGCGTGGATTACAGTAGGATGTGTTCACCTGCACTCTTAGATCTTTGTAACACGCTGCCTTCACATTCATCTCACCTGGATCACAATCAGAAGGGGTGATGCCTGATTACTCCATGCACTAAATTATATCTACGTTTTTTTTATTAGTCCAGCTAATTGGTCTGTGGAGGTCAGCTCGAGGCTGTTTGACCCTTGTTTGAGCCTGGCATCCCTTTGACCTCTCATTCTCCTCTGTCTAATTGCAGGCCATTATGGGCCGTAATTACAGGGTCAGGTAAGAGAAGAGCACGCCCCACCCTACTCATTTCCCCGAACAGGATGGGAACAGAATGAATTCTGGAGCCTCATGCAGGTCAGAGCCCTTATTAGGGCAAAGCAAGGGAGCTCACACACAACAGCTAGAGAAGAAATGTCATTTGAGACATGGGAAATGGTCACTTTGTCCCATTGTTAAGGCCTACAGTTTAGACAGATTTATTCACAAAGGATTATTGCTATTTTTTTTCTAATTTAAGACATGTACTTTGGAAACAGGGTTCTACATGGGCATTTCAATTGTAGACATTAAGGCATAAGCCTTCAGAAATCTCATTAAGTAATTCATTATCAGAGAGGTATGTTTAATTAATTCCTGGCAGTGGTATGCTGTGGCCATTTAGGGAGATGTTACCCAAAATACACAAACTATGGATTATAACCAAACTAGACTCAAATTTTTGGGAAATGAATTTTATCACCAAATTTATAATGGGCAGCATCAAAGACAATACTCTACCTCTTGCACATGTTGCAGAGCACTGGGAGCGGACAACAGCCCAGGTGTAGCTGTGTCTGAGGTGGGTTTCCCTCTCTGTGTCGGCCTTAGCAAGTGTGTACTCCCACCGCACTCCTGGGTTTACACCCTGCAGCAGAATCTACACACAGAAAGCAACACAAAGCACAAAGCGTTCTGATACAAATTCGGCCATTGTGTATACTTTAGCTGTAGAAACAGCTTAGAAACCTCAACCTATTTCACGCTTGCTGCTGCAGCATCTGCTGATACACAGTCATCCTCCAGCCCTTCCTCAGTGGTCAGTGTCTGACGGAGTAGCTCTGGGCTGGATTTGTTTAGTGGTGGATATTTTGGATTAACCTAGCAGTAACAACCTGTGTAAAAACTCCCACTACTAACAGCATCACACTAACACTGAGTTAGTGTCCCTGCTGTGTTGAGCTTGGTTCATTGCTCAAATAATATCTGGTCAAAAGGGGTCCTGTGGCCAGAAACTGACTAGTGATGACTGGAGCAGGGGGTGAGTGTCAAATTCATGACAACTCATGGACTACAGTCTATAAGTGGAACTGTATGCTTGGCGTACCTCAAAAAGTGGCTAAAAACTAGCAGAAGGTGTAGGTTGCTAATAAAGTAGACAAAGGTTTATTAATAATGGCTAAATAGTGTTTCAGTTGGTAATGCTTTCCCAGCTCCAGTCAAATTAAAATTCTACATTGTTTTCTGTTTTTCTTGCACACATGATTTAACTCATCTGCTTTATGACAAGTCAGTTATCATTGGCTGTCTTGTGCTTTAAAAAGTGTGAGCCAAAAAAGTATGTGTACTGGAATCTACATCTCTAACTCAGGAATAGCTCCATTCAGCTCTTGATATTGAACAGAGGAAGCTAATACAAACGCACACAGAACAATTCACATCACCGCAGTCAATCAGATTAACGTTGATCTCGACCTTGACTGGACTATAATTTGATTTCTATTTTTATTTCTGTTTTTTGGAAAGCAGCAAGAATAAAAGATCTGCACAATATTTTGCATGGAATTCTTTCAGCACTTCAGACTCTTATTCTAGGAAGATCTCCATCTGTTTCAAAAGGCAAAGAAAGGATAACGAGTTTATAAAACCGCCAGACAAGACAGAGTGGACTTTCACAGAAGAGCAGAAATGTGTATGGTTTTACTGACAGGCTTGCATATTTGGGTGTCTGTGCCTTAAAGACATTTTTTTCACTGATGACTGGCCAGAAGCTAAAGCTGAAGTAATAAGACCACAGCACCATCAGAAATTGCGGATGACCACTGAGGTCCTAGTGACAAAGCTGTTCTCTTCTTAGTGTTGTTGCCGTTTGAGTTACCGTAGCGATGCTATTTGCCAACAATGACATCCCAAATGCCATTGAGGATGAATGGGGCTCACCTTTCAGATCATTCTGCTTGGACACATTTTGTCTAAAACCCAACAAACTTCTGACCAACATACTTCTGACCAACATACAATTCAATTTTGACCCAATACTAATGAATGCAGTCTCAGTGCAGTGTCCATGAGTGACCTATCCATTCCCTCATACAAGCATCTATACATATACTTTCATTAAATTTTTGGCCACATATAAATGAAGGGAGTTCTGCTCATACATCAGCCCACACACCCATCTCATAATTTTCTCTAGTTTCTTGTATTAAGAGGAAGCTATATTAATTTATATTAATTAGTGCTGTAATACTTGAGTCTGGTCTCAACACCTATAACTGAATGGTCTCAACTAGTTCTTGCCTTAGTCTTAAAGCAACACAGCACATAGCAGGCACTGCAACAGCGATGCATACACCACTCTCGCAATGTTTCACACACAAGTGATGTGTAACAGCAAAAGCAGTAACCTTTCATTTTACTGCCAGGCTGTATGATGTCTGATACCATGTTAAGGTGTTGAGGTTAGTAGTCTATGAAACTCTGCACATTTTTTGTTTGATTTTTGGTCTAAGTGTCCCCACTTCTGGTCTCAGCCCTGACTCTGACTCAACCACATAAAGACTTGACTTGGACTTGATATGTTTGGGGCTCTTGACACTTTTGATGGTCTCGACTAATATAATCAAGATTAATGTATATCTGAATGAATAAATATTTTGTGTCACCCCCACAAGAGAGCATGCTTTAATGAGTTAAAGGTTTTCTGTTAAAGTCTAGAAGCTGGCATCTATACCACTAGGGGATTTGTGTGAAGACGTTGTGGTATTTGCCTACCATTTGTCAAATGTCCGTCAACATTTCTGTCTCATTCTGCAGTGCCAAATTGAAAATAATAAAATGAGCTTAAAACTGATAATTGTTTCAATATATGCAAAAGTTGAGAGATTTTCCAAAGCACAGTAGAATTCGATAATTCATTTGTTATTTTAAAAAGAACTTAATTGTCCCAAATAATAAAAATGAACCAAATCGGATTATGGCAAAATTTCAGCTCTTATAGCGCATGGAATTGTTTTCTGAAGTACTGTAATCGATGTGGTATGAGGTTAGATTGACACCGGTAATAAATGACGCATTCAAGCTCTTCCTAATCTCCTTCAAATGTTCCCAATCAGACCTCTTGGCTGAAAGCTGCTGTGAAAAAAGTGAGGAGAGTGGGAAGAGTCTCCATATAGTGTTTTGAATCCCCCACCTCCACCACCAGCGTCTCATTGGTGGGCCCGGTGGAGGTCAGGCTCTCTGGGTTATTGTAGGGTCTCTTGTAGTCAAACACCGTCCCGGCGATGGAGTGCCTGCCCGGCCAGTCCACCGTCCAATGGCCGTTCAGGTAGTACTTCCTGTTGCTGTTCCGCAGGGCCAAGTATGAACTGGAGGTGTTCAGCTCTACCACGCGAATGCTGCGGGCCCCTGGAGGGATAGTGACCACTCCATAATATTCTAACGTACATGAAACAGAAAGAGAGAAAACAAGTGATACGCATGAATTTAGCTTTAATCGTTGGTCAGATTATACTCATTCTTGGAGCAGAAAGCACAGTGAAATAATCTTTAGAAACAGCCACAATATCTCACTTTCTCAGCTGTGTTCTACAAAGGTTCATATGGGACAGAAGTGGTATGCTATGATTGGAATTTTTGAGTTCTTACGGTTAGCATAATGCTGTTTGGTGTATTGGCCTTTGTAGATTTTACAAGTTGAGTTGTTGCCATTACAGACCCCACACATGTCCAGGGCTGCTGTAGACCCCAACACCCGGTCACAGCCCACTCTCTGCAAGAGACAACACACCGGCTGTCAAATATAAGCATGCAGCCGAACATGCACATTCATTAATAAAACACCTGCATTACCAGTTTCTATTCACACTGAGATTTTGTATGTTTGCATGTTTCTCACTCAATACTGACTGCTAACAAATAGATTGACCGTGTGTTCACCACCATTTAAGTACATGTATTATCCCAATCATGTCACATAGATCATTACTGATCAAATTGTAAGAAGTAATTTAGTTCAGACTGCTTTTTGAATGAGGGACAATCCAGGTCAGCCAGTCCGAGCAGAGGTCATTTACATATTAATGATTAGAGCAATATTACACTCAACAAAAATATAAACGCAACACCTTTGTTTCTGCTCCGATTTTTCATGAGATGGACTTAAAGATC
>JBBPDC010000007.1:17777686-17792082 GCA_037974485.1 Hemigrammopetersius urotaenia | reverse complement strand
ACACACACACACACACACACACACACACACACACACACACACACACACACACACACACAGACACACATACACACACAGTTGCACACACACATACACACACACACAGTCTCACACACACACATACACACACACCCACACAGTCGCACACACACACACACACACACAGTCGCACACAGACACACATACACAGTTGCACACACACATACACACACAATCGCATACACACACAATCGCATACACACACACATACACACACAGTCATTTTCCATTAACTCATGCATTGGTAAGGATCTGAGACACCAATATATGAGAGAACATTTGATGCTTGAGGGCTTACATTATAAGATCCAACATTCTTTGTGTCTCATTGATCTGCTTGATCCATCATTGTTCCAATGTTCTGGGATCTTTTCATTTACAGAGTCAAGCATTTATAGAATTGGCCCTGAAGTACACTTATATTACATGTAATTCTATTGCAAATATAAATTACGTGAAAATGCAGCGTCTCAGACTTCAAGTCAAGAATCTTGAGCTGTGACGACAGCAGGAACACCGTCACTCCAAATGCAGATGTACTTGCAAGGTTTGAACTCTCAAGAATGTGTGTCCGTATTTTAAGTCATCTGTATTGAAAAATGCTCTTGAAATGTCATCGCAAAGGGATGTTTGTGTTCTTTTATGTTCAGTGTTGTGTGGAATGCACTATACATTTTAAGGCAAATGCTAAGCCAGCATTTCGTTTTAAATTATTGTAATATTAATAGTTAATACCCCTCACCCCTATTGCTGCACTATTAGCCTCTTCTCTTCTGGGAAGAGAAGAGACATTGCTTGAACAAACCAATATCAACAAAGGGCCTGACTGTGAAGAGATGACCATCACATAGATCTCTAACCTCATCTAGACAAAAATCACACTCACCATCCTACAGAGGGTTGAGCCAAGCAAGAGTGAAGAGGAATATTCAGTTTTAAAGACATGTCCCAGCAGCTGCTGAACAAATGTGGCTCCACTACAACTGGTTCTCAGTCTGAGTCAGTCAAAAGGTGTAGTGCATTCTCTACAATTTAGCAGTGAAGCTCTGTGCAGTGAAAAAATTCACTCAAACTCAAACTCCTTGCAGGCAGTATGAGCTCAAGCAGTGAATAAAGAGCATGACTTCTTGTATATTTAGGTGACGATGTGTTTTGGCTGTATTTTTAGGTGAAGATGGCTGGTCTTGTGACTACGACTCACCATCTCTGGCCCGCATGCAGAGCCCTCGGCTGCTGGCATAAACTTGGTCTCGCATTTCCGTCCGACTCGGTGGCACCATAGGGCTTTGCAGATGTCCTGAGAGAGAGAGTCAGTTCATATAAGTGTGAGAGAGATCTTTTAGCCTGGCCCTTTAAGGAATACCTGAATACACGTCTTATTCATGTTGGAATGATGAGGATGGAAAATTAAGCAGATTTATGAAAACAATATAATTTCACAGTTAATTACATAAGTAGTTACACAGTGAATTATATTCTGTATTTTCATAATCTGGATTTATTTATTTTCCTTCGCGATGCCAGAAAATCTGCACAAGAGACGCAGATATAAAGAAATGTTCCGATCAAGTTAACAATTAAGCTGAAGAAGACCATGTCAGAAAAACTCCCCAAAAGCATGAGGGAGAAAGACTATGAGGAACCAAGACTCAAAAGTGAAAACCCATCCTTCTCTGAACCCCAAAACAGCTTTATGGTTCAGATGTCAGGTATAAAATTTCTGCTCATGCAGTGGTCAAAATAAAATAGTTTTGCTCCTCAGTTTTTATCTTTTGCAATTTTTATCTTTTTTTTAATCTTTTTTCCTGTTCACTGTTTGTACAATTTGCAGCTGTGTGTGTGCGTGTGTGTGTGTGTGTGTGTGTGTGTGTAAAATGCACAGGTTGTTATTTTGTCTCCAGATGTGTTGTAAGTGCAGTAGTGTTTGTAGAGCAGCTTTTCTTTGTGCTGTATTCTACCAGCTTCACTCCTGATTCAGTTTCTGATGGGATGAAACAAGGGTCACACATAAACACTCTGCTCTTAATATTACTGTTTTAATTGTTTCATTTGTAAATTAATGTAAGACAGCTGTGTAATTTAAGGTATACTAAATTATTTTTTTTATATAATATAATATAATATATATAATTTTTCCTCCAAACATTTTTTTTTGTTTGGAATTTTGAATCAAGTATGGTCTGTAGTGTATAAAACAATAGTGACAAGCACATTTTACACAGATGCACTCCCAAAAATTACAAAGGCAATAAAAAAATGAGGCAGTTTCTTATTTTTTCCATGGCTGTATTTTTTCCAGACTCCAGCATTTTACATATCTGCTTTATGCACATCAGCATTACTGGATGCTATTTTGATAACATTCAGAGTGCAGATGTTGAATATGGCAACAGCTTGCCAAACTGATCATGGTCCAAAGCCTACAGTGCGTTTACACAGCTGCCTGCTAAAGTAACAGCTAATTTGACTCTAAGCAGAGAAAGAGAAAGGCAAAGGCAAATAGAAACAATTTAAGATGGTATGTACCCTTTGCAAAAGCAACTTCAGACTGCTTTACCTCCAGCAGAGAACAGAGAGAGAGAGTTAAAATAATCTCTCTCTTTTTCACCACCCCCATCTCTTTTTCTCTCTCAGCTCTATCTGCCAGAAGCCTTAAGAGATGCTGATTCTCTGCGTTAGTGATAGTACACTACATGGTCAGAAGTATTGGGATGCCTGACTATTACACCAACAGGGACTTCCATGACACTGCATTCAAATACATAGATTTTTATATGGAGTTGATCCCCCTTTGCAGCTATAACAGCTTCCACTCTTCAGGAAGTCTTTGTGTTGTCCAAAATGTCTTCAGATTCAGAGATATTTTCTGTGAAGCATTAAGATTGCCCTTCACTGGAAATAAGGGGCCTAGCAAATCCTCAAAAACAGGTGTATTCCAAAACTTATGGTACACCTTAGAAACATACTACAGTTTACTATGCTGCATTTGCAACTATGATAGATGAAAAGCTGGTATGATATCATCAATCAAGTCTCCCATTTGAAACTAAAACATCCCCAAGAGACAACCAGAGTCTCAAGCCTCAAATGATCATGCTTATCTTGCTTATCCTCCGAAATAAGCAAAGCATAGCTGCAGTTATAGTTGGTGTCATACCTTTTTTCTACATCAAATTTCGCTCCGGTTCCGACATGCTTACACTACAAAACCAAACGCTTAATTTTACTCCTTAAAATGACATTAACTTTGACCTAAATTTCCCATACAGGAAATTCAGGAAAATTAAAGGAAAAACTGTACAGATTAAGGCTGATTAAGAACTTTCCCCTTACTTTTTCAAATTTGCCATTTAAACCGCCTGAATTAATGCCTTAAATTTAAGATTAAGAGGTTTGACACTTATCCCTTAAATCTAATTTTAAGTGGGTGGGTTTCACAAATGAACATCCACTTTATACAAATGAAGGCGTTTGTTGTATTTTCAGGGGTAAATTAAGGTAGAGATAAGCACATACAGCAGGCAGTGGCAGGCTGGCAATCTGTGTGTTCTGGAAAAGTCCAGAACGGCCCTCCGGTGCACGGCTGTCGGCCTGACTTTCTCTTCCCCGATGCAGACCTCTGCGCGCACCCCTCTCCTGTCATTGTGTGTGTGCTAATGATGAGGTCTACCATAAAGATGGCCCCAAAAGCCACAAAATGACTCATAACATTAATCAGCTAATAAAACCATTAGGTGACCATGCTTTTGATATATATTATCATTACACAGGTTTTAGGGTTTAGACTGGCTTTATTGTTTATGGTATTGAGGCAGAAGAAATGTTCAAAATCAGAATGATCAACAGCACATTTTCCATTTGTCTTCGGCTGGAAAGACACATGTCGCTCATCGTTTCTGTGCGTAAACATGGGTGTGTAGGGTGTGATTTGTATATCCAAATGATCAGGACATATCAAAAACATGGAACACACTGATTAACTAGCTTTCAGGATGCCAAAAACAGGGAGACAGTCTCAAGCAGTCTTATTCAAAGCATAGAGAAGAAAAAGATACATTTTCCCTTGGGTTACTGTATGAGGTTGACAAGGTCAATTCCAAAAGTTTTCTTCTTTTTTATGAGTGTGTATTTTGGACTCTCTTATTTTAGATTACACCAGTAACTACGGTATGTTTTCCAGCAGGGAGCCAGAATGTTGTCTGGACTGTTTTCCGACAGCTACAGAATCTCAGAAAAACAGTTGTGTAATCTGCTTGGGACCCTCTCATTTCACTAATCTGACGTCACTATCTGTATTAGTTGTCTGTTGCACCAAACAGAAAAGTCTTTCAAAAGAAGAGACAGCACATGATATGGCCAGGTGTGTCCTACATTAAGGCCAGGCGTGTCCTACTGGTCAGTCTGGCACAAATTTGGCAAAAAGGTACTTGAACTATTGCCCAAAAGAGTACTCTGTGCATACGCTACTTCAGGGGGGCTAGCATGAAAGGAAACTCCCAAACAGGACAAAAACTTCCATTCTCTATCAGTCATGTGGTGCTACAAGCATGGCAAGTTTCAAATGACCTGGTGAAGTCTAAATATATAAAATCATTGACCAAAATTTGTAAAAAAAAAGAAAGAAAGACCGGTCTGGGTCATAGCTGCTGTGTTGAAAGCATTACACATGCAGTGTCCACTTTATCAGAAGCTCCTCCCTTGTAACTCCACATTGCCAGTTAGTGACTGTAACCCATCTGTTGATTACTGTAACAATAAATGTCAGGCATCCTTTATCACTTAATTACTGGCAAAATTCTGACCAAAGACATCTGGTCTGGAGCAGTGTTAAAGCATGAAATTACCAATGAGTGGAAGCACAGGGTATGCATATAATAATGAAGTGGGCAGTAAGTGTATATCATTTCTGGTCAAGTTACAAGATCTCTCAATCAACCAATATCAACTGTGACATTAGATATGTGCACTCTCCAATTAGTTCTTATGCTTACTTCTTTGTACAATGAGAGTGCAGCAAACAGAGGTTCTTAATGGCAATAAACCAGCATATATTTAACTATGCCTCAATGCACTGCTGGAGCAGCAAGTCTGCCTGGCCACTGGTGAGAGAAATCTGTACTGACTGCACTTCATCAAGCATCTCTAAGGGCCTTGTCTTATTTTTGAGTGATGGGAGATGATGTTTTAGGGAAAACCCCGTGCTGAGTTCAGTAAGTTTACAGAGCATGCACTGCTAGCCATTCATCAACACAAGTGTTTTGGCTTAAGAGTGAGTAGTGAAGCCCAGGTACAGGTAACTACAACTAAAACTACAGGTAACTTAAACTCGGGATCTTGGCCTAACTGACTGACCCTCAATGGAAAACCTGTACACATTTATAAAAACTAGTCTATCTGTGTATTTATAACATCAGTTGTTTTATCTAACGGTACTTCATGTATGATCCTTGTGCCTGTTTAAACTTGCTAGTAAACTGGTTCTATTGGTATCCTAAATCCACTATCCTCACTCTAGCTTGACCACGAAAAACCTGCTTACACTGGAACATCACACTGGAACAATGGCTGTTACAGAAGAGCATTTTTATTAACAAATAAAAGTGAATTTTTTGAGTAGAGGATTTAGAGGGAATTTGATTCTTCCTTTACAAAAGTGAATTTTTGGTGTGATTTTGGTTTACTATGTGTGTTCCTTTAAAATCACTGGCTGCTCCATGTTTGTACTGTACTGTTGAGCACAATCTACCAATCATTCTCTACACAGTTTCTCATTGGTCAGTTTCTGATCACAGGACTACCACTGACCAGATATTATCTGTGTGTATATATATCAAGTGTATTTAGAGAAAATAGGTCATTCTTGCCTTCTTGAAGTCCAGTGTGCAGAGTTTGGCCTTTTCTCCAAACTGCCACTTGCACTGTGTATCCGTGTCGTATAGCTCCCCAGGAAGCTTCTCTGGGTATTTGTACTCATTCACTGCTCTGGGTATGTCCGATAGGCAGGTAGCTTGTGCTGTGCTGGACACAGAAAGGACAAATCACTCAATGCTCACTCAATCACATCATAAAAAATAAAATAAATTTCCCACATAACAGCAGGGGGCAGGTAGCTATGGAAACAAAACAATCCCGCCAGAACTCTGCTATGGGGCTAGCAATTTTTCTCCCAAACCTCTCCTGACAGTTTATTATGATGTATGTCACCTATTGCTGCTGGGAGAGGGCTGGCCATGAGGCCATGTGTGTCACATGATAGCAGGGGATCATGAGGAAACGTTTTATGGCTTTTAATATGGTACGTTTTACATGATCAGAAATACTGGATTGTGTTGTAGGAGAACTGATGAGTTTAACAGATCCTGCAAGCTGGGTTTATGGCCATGGAATGTGTGTGCATGTGTGTGTGTGTGTGTGTTTGTGTGTGAGAGAGAGCGAGAGAGCGAGAGAGAGAGAGAGAGAGAGAGAGAGAGAGAGAGAGAGAGAGAGATCCTGTGTGTGTGAATGACTGAATGGGAGTCTATGTGATGAGAGCCTCATCACCAGCTGAGACACGATTAGTGTGAAGGTTTTTCTTTAGTTTTGCGATGGAGCTAAAAGACTAATGTAGCAAATAACTGAAGCCTACTCTAAAACATAACATACACTTCCATGATCAGTTATGTAATCTTGATATAGACTTGCCTGTAATATTTATGTGTATATTATATTGACTGAATTTTAGTACATCCTTTCTATTTTCGATGCGAAGTAGAACCTGAAATACAGTTTCAACCTACTTATTGACTCACAGACACCCTCATGTTTAGAAGTGTTTTACACAATGAGACACCATTAGCAGTTAAGTGTAGTGCTTCACATTTCATATTGGATTCTTGTTATAGATAACGGTGTGTTATACAGCGTCAGACTGAGCGATGCTGGGAAGCAGCATTCTGCTCTGCACATGCTCTAAGCCTGAGAAAAGTCTGACTGAATACACTCGCAGACCTGGCTACTCTGCTTCCATTCTGCGGAAGCTTTGTGTGATTTATGAATCCATTCTTCTGAGCATAACTCCCTCTCTGCTTCCAATTAGTCCTGACTCCTCCGGCTCAGCAACATCTGGATCTGGATCTGAAAGAGCTGTGCATCCTCACTCTGCTCTGTCACCTCTTTCCAGCTGCTTCCCACATTAAAGAGACGCTAAACTGCTTGCGCACAACACAGCAGGAGCACAGGCCTCAGCGAACTAAGAGCCTGCTCTCCTTCTAGACTGCTTTTCTTTTGGGAGGGAGAGATGAAAGAGGTGAGTGGTGGAGGGAGGAGATGCAGAAAGCTGCTCTGAAGAGAAGAGTTACAGATACAGAAGATGCCATCAGACTGTGTGTGTGTGTGCCTGTGTGTCCTGTTCTGTTTTCCTTATTTGTGATTGTCTAAGCAGTTTGCACAGCATCGCTCTTTCACAGCCAGGTTAACACATTCTCTTCTACCTCTTTTCGCCTTCACCCTGGGTGGGCAGTGCAGGAAAATGTCATGTGACCTCAATGCCATTCAGATGCAGATTTGCAGACTTTATTAGAAACCACCACAGCCCCAATGTACAGGGTGTAGCTTATCAGTTTCTAACCCAATAAGCAATCTTAGCTGGATTTTTAGGTGGTACTTTGGTAGTGTGTGTGGTCTTAGTATAAGTCTAGAAAACAAAAACATTGTTGTCACTGCCCCTCATATGGTGCATAATCCAAAAAATAACTGGTTAAAAAAGGTAATGTGGTCAGAGACTGACCAATGATTAGTGAAATATAAGTGGATGATGAGTGTATGCACATAGAATTCTATGAGATCCTAGAATCCACTATAGCAGGGGTGTCAAACTCCGGTCCTGGAGGGCTGAGGTCCAGCACAGTTTGATGGTTCTCCCCTCAAACACATTCACTAAACCTGACAATTAACTGGCGAGGTGAACCAGGTGTTTCTGGGCAGGGAAATCACCAAAGCTGGACCACGGCTGGAGTTCAACACCCCTGCACTGTAGCTATGACTGCTGTGTCCAATGCACTTATACTAACACAGCTTCAAAGCATCCTACCCGCCTTGCGTAAAGTAAGATCAGACACACAATCCCAGCACGTGACCATCAGTCTCAGCTGACTAGTCCCGACAGCAGACCCCAGCTCAGGCAGCAGACCCCTGAGATGCTATAACAAGGCTGAGGTCATGTCTTCTGTATTAACTAATGAAAGCCTCACTAAATCAGTCCCATCTGTGAGCGGGTGGGTATTTTGCATTGCATTTCACAAGTAGGTTAATTTAGGGCCGGTGGCTCAGGCTTGGTTTAGTGACACATGACTCGCTTGAACAGTGGCCTGAAATGCGAGAGTAGCCGAAGCTGCCCAACGTTGAATCTCAAAGCAACGGTCATTTTGGCTCCATTTCCACACGACACCTCCGCTTGTAAAGGATGAGGCGGCGTCTAGACACTCAGCAGCCCAGTAGCCAGAGTAAGCCTGAATGGATGATAGATGGTTGAAAGGATTCTCTGTAAAGGCCAGAGCTGTTAATTTGGGCAGGCAGGTGGGAAGTCTTTCTAAAGGGTGTCTACTGTTATGCTAGTCTTTGGACAACTCACAGGTCTGGTGAACAAAATGAAGCCTGGCTGCATGCAGAGCTAGATGATCACAAGCTTTAGATTTTGCTGGGCAGAGCCTCAGTTGTGGAATCAGTTGTATGGCAAAGTGGTAGAGAAAAAATTAATGATGCCAGTGGCTAGACATGTTAGAGAGTGAGTGAGTACCAACCTTAAAAACCGACTGAGATACTGGCGGCTGCAGGATGACCAGGAGAAGAGTCCATTATGGCCAGCTAGCGTGGGGGACATGATATTGCCAACAGACTTCTTACACACATTCCCCTCACCATCATGGACCATTCCAAAACTAAAAGCAGAAACCAACATATAAAAATTGAATCTAAATTATAGAAGTCACATGAAGAAGAACAAAATCCTCATCAAACCTCTACCTGTAGATTTAACAGTACAGCAAAACATTTAACCATTAGAATGCAAGAAGGATCCATGCTGCAAGTGCAACAAACGGTAAATCATCATCATACAGCAAAACAACTCCTTAAAAGGAAGTTTCCCTGGTTTGCGTTGATGCTCAAGGTGTCAGACATCATGCTAAGTTTTGTTTGGTGTTACTGTGTCACTAAGAAGTTATTATGATTTTAAAAACATGTAATAATAATAACCGCTACTTGGATTTAAAAATGGCATCACATGCAAATGACCATAAAGAAGAAAAATGTTTCTTATATTTTAGATCTTAGAAACAAACAAGATCTTTGAACCCAGGGAACTGTCTGGATACTCTCAATTCAAAAGTGGGTTGGGAAAACCCACACAGGGAGGAGTCTGGAGAGCAAACACCAGTTATAGACTGTTTCACACCATTTATACTTGTTGAAATCAGATTTTGCTAATAGGCTCTGAGTTCTGTGTTTTAATAGCACAGTGAAACAAGATGATTACTTGTAGAACGCTTACAAATGCACAACGCTGCTGTGAAAAGGGTGGAACAAACCACTGCAAGAAGAGCACCAAGAGTAGAACACAGCGCAGAAGTGTGAACACAAGCGCATATGTGATGTGCCGATGATTAGAGGAGCTCTTACTTGTGGCCGGACTCATGAGCGATGGTGAAGGCCAGTCCCAGGCCGGTGTCCTCATTGATGGTGCAGCTGCGATACTTGCTGCACATGCCGCTGATAGGGGCAAAGCCTGGAGGAAGAGAGACACAGCACTCTTTCATCAGTGTTCCAGCCCAATGAACTACAACATCTGGACATACTGAACCACTATAGCCAAGAGAGGCATTTCACTGGAGAGAATCACATAACTGTACAGCACAGAGCCAGACACTGGTCATATTTTCAGTATTTTCCTGCTGTTTAGGTTCTATCAGGAACAGATTATATTCTGTTCCTGAGACTGAAATGCATGATGTTTAGATTTAAGACTATCTGTTCAGAAGACTGATCTTATCCTCATCTAAGACTGTATTTATTTATTTTAGCAAATTATATTTTTTCTATTTTCTGTTTTTTTATTGTGGAACACAGTTTTTAACCCAGCTTGTCCTTTTTCCGAGGTCTATGCTGATGAAATGTGTACTAAGTTGTGGTTTGAAACGAAGAAACTAAATAGAGCCGTGCCAGTGCCAGTGCTACAGAAAGGGTTAACAGATTGATGTAAACTGTGTGTTACCCTTTTAGAGCTGCAAACAGTGTAATTCCAGAATTTTCCACTGAAATCGGAAGAGCCATAAGCAGTTAAATTACAGGATAAACACAAAATGATACGGTTATCAAATGACAGCAAGGACTCAGCTCAGCTCAGCATAATATTATTTGACCAGAAATAAGTGCATAGATTATGTGAAAGTGAAGTGAAAGTGAAAGTAAACAATAATTTTATAAACAATAATATAAACAACAAATTATAAACATCCTCATCTGAAGATTTCATTTCCTCATGTTCTTAGGCATTGAATGCAGGACTGATCCTAGAAAGCTACACTGAATTGAGGCCACTGCCTTTCACTAGCTAAAGTGGAGAACCCCTTGCAAAACCGAGTCTGGCCTGCAGGCCCCTGGCAGGTGTGTGGAGAACAGAGACTTTTTCATGTTTGTCTCTGTTTGCTTCTCATCAGAGCTGTGAATGTGTGAAAGATGATGTTATTGAACTAATAAATCATGCTGGACTGACATGGAAATATGGCACAAAAGGGAAAAGTATAAAAAAACAGCAACAATATGAAAAGGGAATGTATTTCCTGACCATGATATTCAAAAGCTAATGCTTCTTTTGTAGTACATCAAGCAGGGATGGGGGGATATGCTGGAGGGATATGCCTCTTCACTTTTTTTAAAAACCTAGTTTTTGCTTCCTATACTGCTTTCAGGTTAGAGGTTATGGGGTACATTGCTATCGTGTCTCAACATCTTAAAAGTGAAAAGTGTGAGGTAAAGTGACCATTTTTGTCACATGTGAACAAACCACAGGCACCTGTTAAAAACGAAGGAAGTCAAAAATAATACACCCAATTTCTTTAACATTTTTACAGTGTGCTGATGAATCAGTAAGTTGTACAGTAAGTTTTATTAGGTACATCACAGCACACAGTGTGAACAGCATGAAATTCTCTCTCTCTTTAACCCATTCACCAATAGAAGCAGCGGGCAGCCAGGAACACAGCGCCAGGGTGTAGTGCATGGGGATAATATCTTGCTCAAGGGTACCTCAGAGGTGCCACTAGCAAGCCTGGGATTTATAGCCCAACATTGCTAAAGTAAACTTCTGTCCTTGTGATTGTGGGTTGTGGGTTTGAATCCCAAGACTGCCAGTGGCACCACTGAGCTTCCCTTGAGTAAGATACTGTCCCCACACACTGCTTGGCGTTGGGTCGCTGGCTGCCTGCTGCTTCACTTGGTCACTGGGTTAAATGCAGAGAAGAAGTTTGTGCTGTTCGCACTGTGTGCTGTGTTACGTTATGGTCACTTCACACTTTTACAATTGAATAACTTACTTTGTTACTATACACATATTTTCATTATTTGACAAGCCCTACACTAATTCCTTAGTTATGCTAGGTACACACCCATCTCCATGTTTGTGCAGCCATTTTCACGATACTCTAGTAGTTCTTAAATGAAACATACCATTACTGGCTGAATGCAGTGTTGAAGATGAAGAAAAAGAGAAAATAAATCTTTTTGAAATATTGAAATAAATAGGGAGCAGAATGAAAACCAAATCAAAATGATGCCTTTGCTACAGGGTACTCCTGTATTGGGTGTCCCGACCCGAGAAGAAGAAAGGTGTAATGCTAGCCTTTAATCTTCAGACCTCTGATTGGTGTGGGATTCTCATTAGCTCCTCCACCTCTGCACTTCTGAGGGTTTTGAGCTGCTCCAGGTTGTAGGGAGGAGTTAATCACAGCCCCAGCTCCATGGCACACTCAATGTGCTAATAGAGCTTAGCAGTTAGCTAAGACCTCCGGCTTTGAAGTGGATGAAATGGGACTAGGTGGACAAACATGGTTCTCACAGGAAAACAAGGCAGAGTCGTCACGGTTACTGATGGGGGTTAATCCCAGCAGACATAACCTGTTCTCACCACAGAAAAAAGACAAGGACGTCTACAAGAAATATGTGTGTTGGGCTGTCTTCAAATTTTGAGCCTACAGAGTGAATAAAAGGTAAAACTTTGATTTTTATGTTAACGTTCAGTTAAGTAAAAAAAAATAAGGAAGTCAAAAATGATTAATGAAGTCAAAAATGAATACACCAGATTTGTACAATGTGCTGATATGATGAATCTGACTCATCTTACAACTAAACAGCACAGTAAGTTGTACAGTAAGTACACTTTATTAGGTACTCCTATTCTAATTGTATTTGTGGTATTGTATTTGTGGTATACCTCACATTTGTAAATGGAGTTCTGTGCTGTTACTATTATCACTTATACACACATGTATCTATTTCTGTTTATGCATTACAATTATTATAGTAGCTCTAGTTGTTTTGAGCAGATACAGCAGACCCATCAACTTTTAGTATTGCTTAAGTATCTGAATGTATGTGAAGACAATATTTATTTTTTATATTCTATATTGCTATTAATAAACAAAGACTCAATGCAGGTCTTCAGGTGCTAAAGATATGCAGCTTGGACAATCATAGAAAAAGGTAAGTTCCCTTGTATCTACCAGAAGATCGGAACTAAAATATCTGAATAGAGGAAAAGAAAACATTTAATAACAAATCTGAGAGAGAGTAGCCTAATTCCCTGATGGAATATTTTATGGTATTTGTTCAGATTTCAGTGACACATTTCAGACTAGTTAATCACTCCAGGTGTTACTTTACATTATTACATTACAATCATTTCGCAGACACTATTATTCAAAGCAACTAACAATATGAGGACACATTCAAGTTCAGGAGAGTGTGAGATCCAGAGGAGAGCATTATGCGCTAAATCTTTATGTAAAAGTAGTGCAAGAAGTGCATCAGGAGAAGAGATGCTCTCTCAACACAAGAGAGGTTTGTGAAGCTAGCAAGGGACGCATAAGGCTGAATGATAGGATTGAGGTAGCTGGGTACCGACCCAGATGTCACTCTGTAAGCAAGTGAGTGAGTGACTTGAACTTAATTCGGGCAGAAATGTGTAGCCGGTGTATGTCAATAAGCAGTGAGGTTACATGTAAAAACCAGTCGAGCTGGTGTTCTGAAGATGCAAAATGGAAGACCCACTAAGAGGGCACTGCAGTAATCGAGGCAAGAGATAACCATGGCTTTGTACAAGGAGTTGGGTAGCAAAATGTTACATAAATGTTTGAGAGCAGACAGTGTGAAATAATCCAGCAACACTGTTATGCCTGATAAATTCATCCACTAACATCCACTAACATACCAAACTATGCTGGCCACCAAATCAATGATACCTGAATTGGGTAGTGGGTGATTAAAAAATTGACAACAGATCTGAAAAAACATGTCCACTTGTTCACAGACCTGTGCCTCTGAAGTTCAGGTCTTACCTAGAGTATCACATGGCTCATTCTTCCATGAGCAGATGTCCAGCCCTGTGAGAAGAATCGCATGGTCATGACGACGGCCTTCACGCCCCGCCAACCCCGACTGCCATTGACAGAAACTGTTCAGAGTGTGATCTGCATGGTGGCTAATGACAAGCCCATCCTGAAGGAGAGTGTCAGGAAAGAGAGAGAGAAAGGAGAGAGAATAGAAAAAAAAAAGAGAAGAGAGGAGAAGAGAGGAGAGGAGAGAAGTGAAGAGAAAATAATTGAGGAGGGAAGAGAAGAGAATAGATAAGAAGAGGAGAGGAGGGGAGAAAAGAGAAGAGAAGAGAAGAGAAGAGAATGGAGGAGAAGAGAAGACTGTTGTTATGGGACTCTATTGCCTCCTGCCCTTCCTAACCTTCCTTTAGTTAATGAGTCTTCAGTCAATTAAACTTGCAGAATGAGCCGAAGGCAGCCAGGGCAACTGTCTCTAATCATGGGGCCAAAAGAGGAGACGTTGGTAATTTTCTGCATTCTTCTACTTCGTTTGTATTACTGCAGGTGTATCAGTAACAGGGGCCTTGCTGGCCCAGACACCAAATTCATCTGGCTGGGGTATGCTGTCTGTCCAATTAAACTGTCACTGTAAAATGAGATCTGTCCAGTTACATGGGCCAAAGAGACGAGTCTCTGAAGGAATGTTAAAAAACACACATACACACACACACACACACACACACACACACACACACACACACACACACACACACACACCCACCCACCCACACCAAA
>JBBPDC010000007.1:17765234-17777401 GCA_037974485.1 Hemigrammopetersius urotaenia | reverse complement strand
GCATTATCCCTGTAAATAAACTCACATTCAAGTCAAGTATGGCGGTTCAACTTGGTGCTCTCAGTTTTTCCAACCACTTACAGGAGGGGAACGTGACAAATTGAGACACATTACAGGGCAGCCAATCAGCACAGGGTTCATTTACACGTTTCAGTCTTAAAGTGTGTGTTGGGCTAAAAAGTGGTTGAAATATTGCCATGTAAAAATGAATTATGGTACAATTATGGCAATTTTGGTACAAAACACCAAACAAATGCTGTAAGTGAACCACAGGGGCAAAAGTACACAGTCTACAGTACATTCCAAATATTCCATTATTCACTATATTTGTAATGTTGGCAACTTACCATGTTGAGGACAGTCAGGACGTATGTGGTTATGTTCTCATGGCCATGATTCTCCATCATCTTCTTATCCACCACCACCAGCGTCTCCACATTCAGCTTCTGCTTTAGAGGAGTTTGAAACATCACAGCCCGCTTTGCTCTGGGTACAAACTTGTACTCATCAGGAAAAATGTAGATGTCTTCTTGAGGAGGCTTAGGCATGTCTGTGAGAAGAAATGAAAAGTGAAATACTGTAGGAATACAGTCACACTGGAAATGAAGCATCTGCAGGTTACAATGTAAAGAAAACTCAACATAAAGCTATTCTACATTTATAAAGTACATAGACATTTATATATACATCGAGAAAAAAATAATGAATTTCACATTATTGCACATATGCATGTCAGGGCATGACATGTAATGTGTGATCACATGATGTTACATGTTTTTAGACATTTTAGATGTCAAATACAGTAGGGTTCAAAAGACTGAGACCACTACAGGGGTTAAGTTACGACGGAGATTCGTTCCTAGGACAGTGATGTAACCCGAGTTTTGGTTGAAACACGAGTCAATAACTTATTCTAACCCAGTTGTAAATTCTAGAACATAAAAACAAAACAAGTCACAGAAAAAGGAAAATGACATAAATATATTGTCCTTGTACTCCCTCACTCATACGCTGCGTTACTGTGTATTTTGCACAGTTTATATTTTGTATTCTTTTCTGATACTCACCCTCTATGGGAACAAACTTGCACTTTTTTCACGCACAATTAAATGTTTTATTTTTAAAATAAAATATAAAATGTGCCGAGACCTTTGCAGTGTTACATATTTTCCTCACTGTGTTTACCACAAACTCTACAATCACACTCCAAAGTTAATCCCACACTGATACCAGTGGAATTCTCTACCTAATAAGGAGAGTTTACTGAGTTTACTCTGACGCACACATAGAGGCTTCCAAGTCCCCCAGTCAATCAATACACACATTAATCAAACTTGACTTTAAGCAAGGTCAGTTGACTGCTGTCTGACTTTCGCAGCAGCCAAACCACACAAGCTATCTGATTATAAAGACAAAGTAGATGTAGAAGTAGCTGGGTACAGGTGCATTCAAATGTCCCTGAACCTGCTCGTGAGCTCCTTGTGTCCTTGCTTACTCTTCTATAGAGGGTCTTTCAGGTCATAAATCACTCACATCATTCCTCTGTCATGTCTTTAAGCCTTAATAAGCGTTGATGTGATGAACGTGACCCTAATTCAAAGCTGAGTGGTCAGTCAGCACAGAACGAAGCTCAGATTTCAAACATGGAATGTTGACATGAAGCTCGACGCAGGTGAGAGTAATGTGACCTTGACCAAACACAGCACAGGTGTGTGATGATGTCACTGAGATGGAATGTAAACAGCTTAGTGTTGCAGTAAGAACAGCTGTGATCTCATCGCACACAATCTTAATAAAATAAGGGCAGCGCTTGTTTATGGTGTGTGTGTGTGTGTGTGTGTGTGTGTGTGTGTGTGTGTGAAAAACAGTAAACTAATACTTAGCGTGGGTTTACAGGTACTAAATTAAATTGCATTACTTGAGGTTATACTCTGCTGGATAAAAGACAGAACACTTACAGGTATTATCTAAAATGAGTAAAATTGAACGACAGACATTCAATACTAAAAAACATAATACACTTCCATATAGCATAAATATCTTACTAAACCGCTGTGTGACTGCTGTGTGCCCCCAGAACAATATACCTATCCATAAATTCTAGTCTCTAGAACTCAACCGGAGGGACAGAACGCCTTTGTTCCAAAATACCTTCCCTAAACTGGTGTCATGATGCTGGTGCTAAGCTGGTGTCAAGATGTGGTAACAGGGAAGGCCACAACGTAGGATTTACATAATTTCATACTCATCAAACCATTAAGTGACCCCCTCGTGACAGAGGAATGGGGGAACTGTCATCCTAGAAAAGAACATTCCCTTCAGCAGAAAAGTGTTTCATCAAAGGTGATCAGTCAGAGTAACTTTATATTGATTTGTGGCGAACCTTCCCTACAAGTATCCAGTCTTCATACCAGTCCTTAAGGCCATCCAGAGGGTCCTCTTGTTTGCTCTAACCTAAGCTACAATGCATACAGATTAAGCAAAAATGTGGACTCTCTGAGGGGTCCTGAAGAAGAGTTTGGGACAAGTGGAGCCAAACCATGCCAGAAAATGCTTCCCACAAAACAAAGTCACCTGACCCTCTGTAAGTAGTTTATGCTACACATTGACACTACACATGCACTGCCCACCTGTGGAGAATATAGTAAATCATGAAGCTCCTACTTTTGTGACCCAATAATGACCCCTCTCTCTCATTTTTTTCTCTTGCCATGCTGATCAAAAATCAAGGCCATGTGAGCCTGTTCAGCATTTTATACATGCCACAGAGCCTGTTGCGATGCCAATTGCTTATTTGTATTGGGCAGTTTACTTGTTTTTGAAGTGTCTGCAATCGTTACGGTTTCCTCACTCATTTATTAATGATTTACTTGTAGTTTAATATATGGTAGAAAAGCATAATGCATGTGATACAACAGCATTGTTCTGAATAATAAAGCACAATTAATTATAATGTTGCATGTTTACTGAACCCTGTTACACAATACAGCAGCATTATGTAACATTACTGGTCATTGTCATGGCAGATGTTTGATGTCATGCTCTTAAATTAACAAGTGACATAAACCTTTATGACATCAAACCCAGCCAGTCATGGCAGTTATTAGTGCTGGTAACATGATGCTGTTGTAAGAATAGACATCTTTTTCAAGACTACTTACAACAGCATATGGTAATGTCAATGTTACATAGGAAGGTTTGAATAACGAGTGAATAATGCAACATGTAACACTGCTGTCCAAAAAACAAAATCTAACAACTATTAAAATGATTTACTTCTAAATGAAAAGTTAAAGAGTAATTCTGAATCATTTCTGTTGGTTCACTCCCCACAGGAAAACATTAAACATGGCTGCTGTATTCAAATTTGGTAGTAAAAGTAATTCATGGAGATTCAGATTGCCCTTTGGACAGCGATGATATAACTATGGCACTTTGACATGAAACAGTTTAATGCTGTGTAATACAGAATGCCCTTACATACATTTCTTCCTTCTTCCACAGAAGTGCTGTCTCTGGCGTGTGCCATGCTGGTAGTTGTTATGGTCACTGTAGCTCTGATGTCGACGTTCACCTGGATGTGTCTGTGTGTGCGTAGATCTTCTGGGTCTTTTGTTGTCTCTGTATACCACAGCATGCTGCCTGTCAGTCCCCCTGAGTTTCAGAGGCTCTGCTGTCTCTCTGACTGTCTCTCTCGCCGTGTGTGGCGGTGTGTGTCTCTTGTAGAGGATGTGAGGGTGGTGGTGTGCTGGTGCTGTGTAGTTCTCCATTCGCAGGTGGTGCAGAAGCAGAGGCCTCAGGAAGTAATCGGCCTCCGGTGTCCGGATCAAACCTGACTACATGGAAACACATTCACTGGTCAGAGACCTTAAAATACACACCAGGTTTACTGTAGAGACAATGCAGCCAACTTTTGTCTTGTTTCATAAAAAGAAAACTAAATTTCTGAAGCAAACACCTGTATGTTTTTGCATTGAAACAAACTAACCAAAGTGCAGACTGAAATTTAAGAGATATTAAATGTATTTAATTATGTAACTAACACTGTAATGGTGTAAAGTTTGGAACTTTTACACTTCAAAACCCAAATGACCAAAAACAGAAGGGAGCACACTTTATTAAGAACATTGAGATAAAGCTTCGTATTGAGAACATTTTATTAAGACTCACATATTTAAAAAACGTTATATCGAAAAATCCAGAAGGGTGGAAATGCAATTTTTGCCATAATATGGCACTGATCTGATGTTTCCAAAACTGTGTAGATACACAATCATGATCTTTTCAGTCGGTTTTGGGTCAAAGATCTTAGATACAAATCACAAGAGACCACAGACCACAAGAAGAACGGTCAGAAAAGAATTCATGTATTTTTCTATTGTGCATGTATGTACTACAGTCATTATCTCAAGGATGACTTCTGCCAGTAAAAGCTGAGGAAGTGTTGACTCTTGCCTTCTCCCCAAATCATGACCAGCTGAGAAAGAGCCGATGATTTTTTTATGCTTCCCTCTGGGGTCACAGGTAAAATGCCAGATGTTACTGTAAAATACACATGGTTTTCAATATTGAAAATCAATATTAACTGATATTTATTGGCAACTTGGTGCTTACTTACAGATTTTTCAAAACTGCATATTGTCTGAGCCCTCACACAGAGCATGGAGTAAATTTAAAAGTCTGAAACTTCTACATTTCTAAATTCAGATGACCAACACAAATCAGAGGAATTGTGGAAAACATCACTGCAGACAAAGCTCTGAATGCAGAAAAGCAGCAGTCATGGCTGAAAAGTCATATTTTAAATTTCTGAATGGCTTGTTTATAATCAACAGAACATTGTCTATTTTGGCTCTGGATCTGCTCTCAGTTCCCCAGATCTCTACCCACCCGCCAGCTGAGACTCAAGCCAGGTCAGAGGAAGAACTAGGCTAAGGCTTCTGTCCTGTTTCTGTACAGCAGTCAGCCCAAATTGGGCTTATGACTGCATATCTTTTCCAACACAAGGGAATAAAAGGCCTTCTGAACATAATGTGGGCCTGATTATCATTTTTCATTCCCAACAGCACTGCAAGTCACCGCAGGGCAATCACGCAAACAATGGCCTGTAAAACATGTTTCTTTTCAGGACTGAAGAAAATCTGGGATTGGGTCAAACCATGGAAATTTTAAGTGCTCTTTAATCACATGATAATTAAAAAAAAAAGCTTTCACAGGGGCTGGTGATGCACACACACACACACACACACACACACACACACATACACACACACACAAAGCCATGTAGGCTCACACCAATCAGTGTGTGTGAGGTCCATGTCCCAGCCAAAACAGAAAGTGTGTGTGAGTGTTCATATTTAGTGTGCGTGCATATTTCTGTGTGTGTGTGTGTGTGTTATTGTTATAATGCAATCAATGTTGATTCCTCAGTGCTGCCAGAGTGGCATTTCAATATATATATTTTTTTATCTATTCTAAAATGACAGTTGCAATGGCCCTTACTGGATTTGGATCACTAAACAACATCAGCAAACTAATAAAAACCACAAAAATCATGTTAAGAGATGAATTACTCCTCTGTGTGGGCACTGTGGCTGAGATGAGCAAAAGTAAGGGGACGCCTGACCCTTTTGCAGCTGCTATAATGGTTCTGCTACCAATGCTCTTGACTCTAAGGAGAACTTGTTATATATATATGTGTGTGTGTGCATGTGTGTGTGTGTGTGTGTGTGTGTGTGTGTGCGCCAGGGGGTGTCTCACGTCTCATATCAGTCAGCCAAAGGGACATGTATGGGTGGCTCAGTCAGCGTGTGTAAATCATTTATCCATTCCTTGCAACATTAGATCATGACCATAAAACTAAAATTTAAGTCACTGGAAGCACATTCATGTCACTCCAAGCTGAGCTCGGTGATTTTATGGTGCTGAAAAAAAAAAAATCGTATTAGTGGTAAAAAATATGTAGGCCCTCGCAAATAGCTCATGAAAGGAAAGCCTCTGCGAGAAACAAATCAAATTTTAAGACTCTTTGGCTGTCTGAGGTACAGTCAATTAGCCACCTGATAACTTTGATATCATTAGCAAGTTTAAGCAGATTTATGAAGAGTGTCACACAGAGGGCACACATGATCAGCAAAAAAGTCCCTGCGACCAAAGAGAGGGGGTCAAATGGCTGAGTGTTTGATCTTCTAAAACTCAGTCAGGACTTCAAAGGATTCCAATTATCTGATTGTTCAGGCCTAGAAACGGCAAAGCCCTTGAACCATGCTCCTTTCCTTTGGCTGATCAGACAAGCCTGCTCTACAGAAGCGGCACTGATGGGTGCTGGGCCTTTTGAGCTGCAGCTCAGGCAGAAGCAGAAGCAGAAGCGTGACTTTCTGCTGCACGTGACTGGGCCAGGCGCTGTCCCCAGGCCCAAATATGAGTGGGTCCCTGACTCTTTGTCAAGCCTAATCCTCTGAAAGCCAGTTTTGTGCAACTTCACTTTTATGTGACAGCCCGTCTTGCTGTCTTTCAAGCAATCAGGGGCATTACTTCTGCTCCAAGATTTTGTAAATAGCTACCCACGGACTTGTTAGCATGACCTTTGCTTAGAGAAATATCTCAATGATGCAATGTAGGCGAACATTGAGAAAACAGGCAGCATAATGTAGAGGCTAGGACAATGTGTAGGTCGCCACTGTTAGACTCTGAACTCGAATCACAGCAGTTTTTCAAAAGAAAAAAAAAATATTATATCAATGTACAGTATAATACCTAAACATAAGATAAAAATAAATGTCACCCGGCTTGTCCATCTAATAACTGTCTTCATATTAGGGCTCGGCGATTTGGCCTAAAATCAAAATCTCGATTAGCTGAACATTTTACCCCAATTAAGATTAGTGAACGATTATTTTATTTATTTTTTATTCTTTTGCCCTCATAGTTCACTGACAAGTTGCTCAGTTGTCTCAATGTTTAAGCTCTCCATTGTCGACATGTCGGCGGAATAACGTAACATAACGGAGCGTGGTCACATGAGCCACACGCAGTAGTGTTTTTAAAGGGAAAGTAATCGAAATAATCGACTTGGAAAAATTTGATCGATTATAGGTTCTGAATGTCGATTTCGATTACTTTTTGATTAATCACCCAGCCCTACTTCATGTGCCAGGTTGCATGATTCATAAACAAAATTTTAGCTTCTGATACATTATGGTAGATCATCGCTATCACATTAAGGGGCATTTCACACTGCGCCTGGCTTCGCATGTATGTTTGGTGTATCACCAAGTTACAGTGAATAATATAAAGACATCATGTGTGGTCGCTTTTAGGCATACATTTTTAAGTGTTGCTCTGATGATTTTTTACCTGCCAGATGAAGACTTCAAGGATAGGTGATATACTGTGACACACTGAGGAAATACTGTGATTCATTATTGGGAATGTTGCATAAGAACATTTGATGTCCCAAATGTGCTGTATATTTCTGTAGGCAAGCTTTGCTTGTCTATTCCTAATATGGACCTATTGTTTTCCATGCTGTACTGGTTTTGTTCTCTTCTAATTCTAATTCCCTGCCACTGATCTTTTGGCCTTTCCAGCACAGTGGGGTTTTTATGTCAACTTGAAAATTGCAAGAAAAAACTGCTCAAAATCTTCAGGGCTTTACAGTCATAAATCAACAGAATTCATGTACTCTTGTGTAAGCTAACCAGTGACTCACACAGTAAATCTGTATGTGTATAGGTGAATGTTATCATTGCTGTATTAACCCTATCAGCTTTGTTTAAGGTCTTGTTTAATGGTATAATATTCACCTTTGAGGATAGGCTATTATACACTATATGGATAAAAGTTGTTGGACACACCTGTTTTTCTGGGGTTGGGCTAGACCCCTTGCTTCCAGTGAAGGGCAATCGTAATACTTCAGCATACCAAGACATTTTGAACAATGCCATGCTTCCAACTC
Source organism: Hemigrammopetersius urotaenia (assembly GCA_037974485.1). Classification (NCBI taxonomy): domain Eukaryota; kingdom Metazoa; phylum Chordata; class Actinopteri; order Characiformes; family Alestidae; genus Hemigrammopetersius; species Hemigrammopetersius urotaenia. The sequence continues at coordinate 17,769,444 of JBBPDC010000007.1, read as the reverse complement.
ATGCTTCCAGCAAGGTCCATAAAGACATGTTTGGATGAGTTTGGTATGGAAGAATTTACTGGCCCACATAGAGCTCTGACCTTAAGCCCATCAAACACCTTTAGGATGAACTGGAACAGAGACTGCGAGCCAGGCCTTCTCATCCAACTTCATAAATGCTCTACTGAATGAATGGACATACATTCCATCAGAAACACTTGAAAATCTTGGGGAAAGCCTTCTAAGAAGAGTGACAGCTGTATTAGCTGCAAAGGGAGGACCAACTCCATATTAAAGTCTATGTATTCGAATGCAATGTCATTAAAGGCCCTACTGGTTTAATGGTCATGTCCCAAAACTTTGCTCATATTGTGTATATAACATAAAAATGTTAGAATTTTAGATGTTCAGTGAACCACTAATACAGTTAAACATTTAAGTAGTTTCTTGAAGGGCTGCTTTTACGTCTAAATGGGGTTGCCTCCAGACAAATGTATTTGGACATGACTGGAGGTTTTTCTGCACCCTTTCCACTTCTGGTAATTGCCCTCCACAAATCAGCATTTCCTCCCCGCAGTCCCACGGCAGCCCTAGCCAAAAACAAACGTCTGAACAGCCCCTGTAGCTGCTCATCATCAAATTACACGCCAAGAGCTACGAGGTGTAAATAGCAGTCATAAAAGTTGCAACCATCAACCAAGCTGCCCTCTAGCAGCATGGGGCAGATCCAGACACGACCAGCCAAACGCAGCCAAAGGAGGCAAATTTTAACTCTGAGTTAAAGATATCTCTTCAGTTTCATTAGTGCTATTAACAGATACTGTTGCAAATCAGCTTTTTCAGAAATGCATGCCCAGACCCCCAAAGACCAAGATGAAACAGAAAACACTCCTGAGAGCAGGAACAAGAAACACTGAGAAGAAGCAAGACGCAAAACCCATTCGCCTCTGAACCACACTTGACAGTGAATTTTTATGCAACTGAAAGGGAACTTAAATTTCTACAGGACTGAAACGTAGGTGAGAGTAATTCAATGCAGGCCATAAGAAGATATTATGCTGGCTAGCTAGTTCAGAAAGATGATGACATTTCTTTTTTTAATAGCATTACATCACTTGAACTGTTGATGGTAGCTTCTCTGGCTATGATGAAACACATTGGTGTAAAAACGTTGTGACTCATAAAGCCAGTCAGACGCAAGTGATATGGCACCTTCTGTCGGATCCGGTGGCCGCTCTGATACATCATGTGTGGCCATGTGTGGTGTCTAAAGTTTGCTTCTTAGGTTTTGCATGCCATCTTCATCATATATCTCACCACATTCACTAGCTTATGTGGTTTTTGATATTGTAAGACATAGCGTTATTAATGAAAAGCACGAAAGTTCCTCACCCAGTGAAAAATTGCAGCAGCTGTGGTGCTAAGAAACAAGGTTAGATCAGAGAGAGATGACGATGTGGGTTTGTTAATAGAATTTACATCACTTTAATTACCAACCATTAATGTCTATATCATTAGCAATGATGAAACAGATACTGCGAGACGGTTGTATAAGCCCTGCTTACATTTGGTTTTTAAATGTGTCTTGGATGGTTGGATCATGAGTGGACAGCTGAGACACATCACTGTTTACAACTGTGTCTTTTCAAGGTGTCCAGTTGATTGCTTGAGTTCAGATTTTGTTACTTCACACCCCTGATTCAAAATTGTCTACATACTGAATCCAACTTCTCACAATTACAACATATATAAAATAATACTGTAATACTGTATGACTGTAGTTTTGTTTAATAATGTTAAACCTGCAGTATCCCTTCATTATTTTAAACAGCCAGCTATACAGGTATTATTATCAGCAGAATCCAACAAATCTCCTTCCACAGGGCAACACACTGGATGGTCATGTAACGCTTGCTGTTGTTGTTAGTTTTACATGCTGTTCACTTCAAATGTTTTACTTAATGCAGCTTCTCTCCATTTTCTGAGCATTGGTGTGATGCCAAGTGTCGTATTATCCTGTGGCATCCGTGTTGGGGATGTATCACGATGCATTAGCACTCACACTACACGCACCCCAGACCACTTTGGGAAGTGGTTTGAGTGATCAGATCACAATGCATCTTGGTGGTCATTTGCACTGGAGCAGCTGGTGGCTTAGTGGTAAGGGAGTTAATCAGAAGGCCATGGGTTCAAATCCCAGGTCTACTAGTGGCACCTCTGAGGTACCCTTGAATAAGCAACTATCCCCATACACTGCTCCCTGGGCCCCACACACTGCTTCCTGCTTTACTTGGTGAATGGGTTGATGCAGAGACCCTGTGTGCTGGGGTTCACATACGACAAATTGACACACCTGTGTTTAGCACTGTGCACTTGTGATCCGATCTCCCAGAACACATTTAAAAGCCAAGTGTAAACAGTGCAATAGTTGTGAAGTTGGGAAGACACAAGGGATTGTACTTTCCATTGAATCTGGTGACCTTCCCAAGATATTACTTTTGCAAACTGTAAAATTTATCTCAGCAGACAGGCACTCCACCCACTTCTATGCCCCGATGCCAGTGTGAAAAGCCCTATGCATGTCACTATGTCCTGATATTCTTTAAAGCCTGCTGCCTTGCATCCAGCAGTTAGTCATCACCTGGCTGCCCTTGCAGCTTTGCTTTCACAGAGGGATTTTCCCTGGTCTAAATCATGCTGTACTGCGCCTCGAGTGTTTATCATAAATATGTGTTAGTCCATAATTCAATCCAGCCATTACAGTCACAAGCAGGGATTAAAGGTTAAAGCTTGCTTTTGTTTTGTGAATGATATTAATGTATATTTTTTGGACGCAGGCTTTGTTTTCTTTTGCTATCTGAAGACCGTTTGGGACCATGTGCTGTGTTTTTCAAAGCCCCGTCACATAAATGAAGCATGCCATATGACATTTTAGGACCTCTTTGAGAAGGAATGAAGCTGGATCACTAGATTCTGTTTTAAACTTTGAGAGTGAGGGAGAACCTCTTCCACAAAAAATACTAGACTGGAAGTTCTTGTGGATTGTGGGTAATTGCCATTTCATGCTCATTTAGGGTTTGACTTCTTAATGAATATTTCATAGTTAACATAGTCGATTAGCCATGGCCACGTGTGATTTACATCGGCGCTTTGAGGCTAAATCATTACACACCTTGCAAACCATGCTGAGCTGATAAACAATCTCAAAATGACTTCCTTATGTGGTTTCTGACATGTGTGACATGGTTTTATCTACAAAATGGACAAAAGTTCACTGCACAGCAGCAACCATCTTGAAGCTTGAATTCTGTCCATACTTTTGTCTTTTTGTAGATAAAGGTATGTCATCCAGCATCAGAAAGCACATCCATTTGAGATAACACAAATTTTTCAGTGCAAAGCTCAAGACACCAAACATGTATTAGATGATTGAAGGCATTTAGGATCAGAAGGAAATTGAGCCAATTCGATTTTTAATTCAAGACTGAACACTGCCTGTAGATAACAATGATGATCTTGAATGTAAGGCACTTCTAAAATAGAGGTTCTCTATGCAAAGTTCAGCTTGCTTCTCACCCTGCTTCATGGGCTCCAATAAAGACATGGCCTGAAACCTGAGTGGATGTGACATGAGATTACATCATAACTGAACACTTCCTGCAATTTGGTGGTCACAGTTGGACGTGTCCTTCTTATAACCACAAAACTCTGCTCTGCTACGCACTAGTCTTTTCTCCAGCCATGAAGCATTTCCCTCATGAGCCTCAAGTCTTTTCTCCAGTCAAGTCCGAGTCGCCATTCATGCAGTAATGATGTTAAAGCTGCTTAGAACTCTACCTTGTCCAGACTAACTTATTGGCCATTAACATTTTAACCGTTTTTATCCTTTCTCTTAAATTCACTCCATTATGGTGCAGGGAAGAATGGGATTCAGTTCCTATTCATTAGGGTTCATTGGTGGATTTTCCAGCCCTCACTAAAGTTCACATGTGACATCACTCACAATTAGCCTATTGTTAGCGAGGGAGTCTTATGCAGACACTTCAGAGGGGATTTTGTTCCTGGTGTTTTCATACCATGGAGGCCTTTTAGCCCAGACTGGCATTCGCAATGACACTCCCAATTGACATTCCCAATGAGCCACCTCTAAACTTGGGCACTGTACCTTTTAACTTCTTCACACACACACACACGCACGCACACACACACACACACACACACACACACACAC
>JBBPDC010000007.1:17736849-17753961 GCA_037974485.1 Hemigrammopetersius urotaenia | reverse complement strand
ATTTTCTGGGTGCCTCAGGAACCTCGCAGGGTTGGCCTTTATCTACTGGAGATGGCACCATCAGGTGCCTCGGGATGAGAAGAAGGAAAAAGAACAAGAATTAGCGTAGCAGCCGTTCAGAATACAGAATCTTCAGTGATGGGTCATGAATCTGCATCAGAGATGATGCTGTAACTCTGGTGCTCTTCTACTGGAACATAACAAAGGCTGCTTCAGGAATAGAATCAGACAACTATACTGATCCCAGAGGAAATGACTTATTTTATGACTGCACAAACACACAGAGACCCAGACAAGAACAATATTAAATATAAATAAATTCAAAATCTGTATTCAATATGAAATACACTATGCTACAGACACAATGCTGGATATTGATACTGTAGACAAGTAACTTACAGTTAAGTGCATTTTTTAATGACATTAGTTAGGAGTATGTCACTGTATGTAGTTTATAGGAAATATTGATCTAATTTATCCCTTCAATCATGATCCACGTTTGCATATCAGGTAAAGGTCAGTCGATGCACAGGTGTAATTTTAGAGAAGTTTGGAGAAGTTTAGAGAAGTATTTTTCCGGGTGATATTGCGTCACAAAACTCACCTTCAGGAAAGGGAAACAGTCTGGATCGCAATCTCACAGAAAATTTATGGTGGAAATCATTTAAAAAGTAGCCCATGACAAGGCTCCAACTTTAAAAGCTGATTCGTTATATGAGAAAGATAAAACCTTTTTGGAGTAAAAAATTATTTTTCATTAATGAAGCCCATGCCTCGAACAATTTAGGCTGATTATTCCATATTTCCCCACACATTGAGTCATTCCATATTTTTAATCTCCATACTGAATGATTCCCTATTTTATTTATTCTATTTAATCTGGAAAACGAATTAAAATCATGAATCTGAGTGTATATCAAAAACGTGTCAATTTTCCATTAGGGGTTACATGTAAATTGTGCTGTCCTGTACTTTTATGGGAAAATTGATGTTGATTTTCTAAGAAAAAGGACCTTAACATAACTTTAACACAACAAACGGAACACACTTCAATATGGCATATGCACAATTAGTTAATTTTTTTAAATTAAAGGTATCAAAATAAATAAATGTCATGTCAATCCACTTGTGTGTTTTTTGTACATTTGTTTGTTTGACTCACAATTCAAGTCACATGTAAACACTTCTAGAGAGTTATAGCTAATGTTACCCTTCTCTCATGATCATACTGTATGTAACACATTTGGCATCTGAAGGATCTGAAACTAGAGATATTTGAGTTTTACTAACCAAGGGAAGACAATAACATACTTCTAAACACTTAGGAAAGTAATATTCACTGTCCAAATGTCATAAAAAGGAAATATCTTCATAGAAGGGTCGTCAGAAGATAACTGGGATCTCATCACTGATCTCATCTCATATGAAGCATGCGACACTTGGATGAATCAGATGCATTTTGGACTCAAGTTTTGGGGTCTGATAAAATGGAACATTTGCCATGAATCCCAAAGGTATGTTTAGAGAAAAATGCATTTTACAAAAGAATACCTTACCGACTGTGAATCTATGAGGTGTAGTGGCTGTGTGGCAGTCAGTTGCACAGGAAATGTTGTGCCGATAGATAGACGCAAAGGATTTTACTTAAATTCTGGATGATCTGAAACATCCGTTAAATCAAATCTTGAACTGCTTCAAGAAACAACAGAATATGGTTTTGGAATGCTCCCAAACCTGAAACAAGATGGACCATTTTTTCCGTGTCGTATCAACCTTAATTGTAACCTTCCCAACAAAAAGATCACCTTTATCGTCTTTTGCAATTTATAAGAAAACTCATATAGAGCAGACAAATGCCCTCAGTATTTCATTGTTCCTGCCACAGTGACAATAAAGATCTATCTATTTATCTATCTATCTATCTATCTATCTATCTATCTATCTATCTATCTATCTATCTATCTATCTATCTATCTATCTATCTTTTATAATTATACTTCGCAACTAATAAGCAATCATTAAATCACAGCAGTTATTAATGACAGCAGTTATTCTATGGTTCTTCTCACTTTGAGACAACAAGCTAGATTAAAAAATACTCAAGAGAAGATGTTTATCTCATGATGAGATATTTGTTTGTGTCATCTCAGGGTTTTTGTGGGATACGTGAATATTTCATTTCCAACACAGATTCCTCCCTGTCTGTTCCCACGGCTCGCTCCGTAATTAATTTCGTCAACCGCAATTACGCCTTTTGCGACAGAATTTTAAGTGAGATGAGAGGGACGATTATTTCCTCGATAACGTTCCAATTAAATTGTTTGTGTGTCTGTTTGTTTACGTAATTAAATATTGACATAAGCAGCCAAAACTGATTAGCGATGAAAAAAAAGTCAAGAAAAAAACCTCCTCTCTCCATATTGAGCTTGGAGGATTTCACTTGAACCACCAACAAACATGTCAGCAGATCTAAACAAGAATCGCAAATAAGAGAGCGGATGTTATTCATGTGTGGATGTGTGTGTGTGTCTGTGTTTTATCTCCCATGCCGTATTGTGAAGTCGATCTTACAACAACCCTCATCCCGCCTTGTGCTCATACGCTTCTTCCTGAAGGAAATAAATACTATCCGAACTTGCGGTGGGCTTTCTGAAAGTGATTTTCCTCCAAACCCGGAGATATTGCATCTCTGGGCAGCTGAAGGCGCCTGGCTGGACTGAGGATGTTGCAATATTTCACAGTGCTCCAGGCTGTGTGCTCTTTCTCTCTCTCTCTCAATGTCTCTCTCTCTCTCTCTCTTCCTCTCGCACATTGATAAAGCACTGCCCTCCTCTCTCCTACAGGCTCTGACAAACTCCAAATAAAAGCGAGCCAGCTTCACTACAAAGCACTTAGGGGTGGCTAACCACATTCGGGGAGGTGAGTGCAATGTCAACAGCGCTCTAAATTATTTTGGAGAGGCTTTAAATGTGGGCCGCAACAGTGGTGTGGGTGAAGCGGAGAGATCTAATAAGTATAGGATCGCGCCTGGAGCGGAGAAAGAGTGGGGGAGAACCAATGGGAGAGCAAAAAAGATGACAGCAAGATGGCAAGAAACAGAAGAGCTAAAATGGGAAATAAATGTTCACACTGAATCAATGCATCAGCAAGCCATTCTTTAAGAAACCTACAGTTAAAACAGTATAATAGTAATGATGCCATACACATATTATCCAATTATTTAGAAACACTTCATTTCAGTGATCACTTCATGATCCCTTTTGCTACACTTTACAGAGTTGTACAATTATTGTTGTCATTCACAATCTCTCACCTCATTCATCATTGGTATTTGATCTCCCATCACAGGGCCACTCTTAATACAAGAGTGACACTGACCTGGTGGTGGTATGAGAGTGTGCGTGAGGCTTGTACAAATGTATATTGCGGTTTAACACACATCAAAGTCACTGCTAAGTTGAGAGTCCACCATTCAAACAACATCCAGCCAAGAGTAACTGAAACTGACCGCTTATGAAGGGCTAAAATATGGAGAATGGAAATTGTGCATTAACAGATACATTCTATAAATGTACACCAGCAATATGTTATAAAGTAGGTTTTCCTAAAAAAAAAAAAAATGAGAGTATGGCACATCACAAAGCACTCGAGTTGTGCAGCTTTAGATGTGGTTAAATGGAACCTGTTGAAAGGCCTTTGGGTCCTGGGTAAATATTCCTGTACTGTAACCTGTCTGTCAGGTACCTGCCTACTTATGACTGCACTAACTTTAGTACATCCACTGATCTATTCTACATAATGCCCTGAGAGGCTCTCTCCCAGCCAAGGTAGCGCTTATTTATGGGGATCAATAATTCAGTGACTATTAAAACAGGTCTTGCTCATGCATTGATGGAAGGGACATTAATATTTGAATGTAAAGAGCCCTGGCTTTGCATGTACTTACCTGCTGATCATTTCAGGTCCATTTCAGTGCCAGGATTGGTACATGTCAATTGTAAAAACCGACTTCAGCACAAAAGCTACAAAAAACTGTAATGCCTCTCCTTGTCCATGTTGCATCAAATCGCCAGAGCAGAAATACTGAATGAGTGCCGGGGGGCCATCATGAATTATTGGCGGTTCAAACAGAATGATCGCTGGTGGACATATTGAGAGATGTCTCAGGGAAGCGACAGCCAGCAGCTGATCGAAAGCGCTCATCAGTTCAGTATGTTTGGGCTGATTTTACGTGGACATGTCTGCTGAATGGGGAGAGGGAGGGTTAACCTCTCAGAAAACAACCTCTGATCTAACAACCCCTTGTCTGGCTGTTGGTTTAGAGTGTTAATTAGCAGCACGGCATCCGTCAGCATCCGGAGCCAGAGCTGCAGCCGAAGTTGAAGCTGGGGCCGGCGCTGAAGTGTATGGCAGCTGTTTAAGAAGGGGAGCGGCGCTGTCAGCTCACTGAGTGCGATATTCACCCAGCGCTCTAATGAGGTTTATTTACTTGTCAAATCCTGCAGTCTGAGCATGGCTCGGCCTGACACACAGCAACAAACAGCACAGACATAATAATAATAATACAGGGGAAGGAGCAGACAGGTAGGAGAAGGGGGAGGAGGAGGAGGACGAGGAGAAGGAGAGAGATAGATGGATAGATGGAGGCGAGAGAGAGAGAGAGAGTGAGAGAGAGAGAGAGAGAGAGAGAGTGGAAAAGGGACAGAAAGAGATAGGGGAAGAGAAACAGAGAGAGAAGGATGGCACAAATGAGAGAAGAAAGAGAGCAAAGAAGCAGAAAGAAAGAAACTGAGAGAAAAAGAAAAGAGTGGAAACTGAGAAATAGAGAGAGAGATAAAAGGGAAGGAACAGAAACAGAGTGCTGTGAGTTTTTGGGCTTGTCCTAGTTTAAAGCAGCTCTGGTTCATGTTGAGCTGTTATAGGCTGATTTGGAAGGTGGAGGTGAGGAGCTGTAGGTGAGGTGACCTACCCCTGCCCTGTCAGATCAACCCTCCCTCTAACCCTCCATCCATCCCTACTTCTCAGACAGCACGGCAGCACACATGGCCTCTCCCGATACATGAATAAATGAGAAGCTTTTGGCGCCTGGGGATTAAAAAATAAACCCACTAACATAAAGAGGGGACTTATTAGTGATGGGGCGGTTCAGCAGCTAATGTGTGTTACTGAACGCTCATTTCAACTGTGTGTGTGTGTGTGTGTGTTTAGGATGAGAGTTAAAACATACGCGCACACACACACGCACTGTGATTTTCCGACAGCTGTAAGAATTCTTAAGCATGTGAGGTTTTCCCGCCTCGATCCAGGACAAAACACAAAAATGAAATTTTTGCAGCCATCAATTATTCAAATGATTCACTCGGTTCTGTATTTCCTGCCCAGGATGTTGTGTCAGATTGGCCGTGAGGGGCCTGGGCGTGAGAGAGCACTGACGGAGATTTCATTTCGACCCACCTATTACATCCATATTTAACCGCCCCACACCCCTCCCTGGCCTTTATCACCACAGCAGCACGGCTGAAAGGGGCGGTAAATGCGGAATGATGTAGCAGGACAGAATTTGCATGGTCAAATGTCAAAAAAATGAGGCCTTTCCCTGAGCCTTGTCAGGGGGAGTAGCATAAGTGGCACGCTGCAGTGCCGATGTGCCATCATCGGTTAGCTCAAACTGTCATCAGTGACCATGGAGAGGAAATCACGGTCATTATCTCAGAAAAAAGGAGAAAAAGACAGAATGAAGGGAATGTTATGTTCCCCCTCCTCTCCCTCTATCAAACTGACAATATTTCACCGTAAAGTGAAGACTCAAGGTGGAAATGTGATGGCTTTTTGTCAATATGTGTGGGAGTTTGTGTGTAAATGTGTGCGTGTGTGTGTGTGTCTGTGTGTGTGCGTCCAATCATTTCAATTCAGGACCGTAACACCCCACACCCCACACAGTCCAGACACCCTTTGCACACACACATACACATACTGTTTTACATCATACAGGACAATATAACTAAGAATGCAAGCACTGGAGGAAGATAGAGGGGAAGGGCACTTTGATACCTTTACTGAATCAATATGGAAGTTATGGAAAACAAAAACAACAAACATAAAACTGCAAATGATTTGAATATTTTAAAATATGCAGCACGCTGGTTATAGGTCAGGCAGGCTTTAGCTTTGACTTGTTTGTCCTTGAATAAAACAAGAAACAGAATGGTAAATACGCATGAATACACACAGACAGTCTAAAGAAATTAATTTCAAAAATGTTTTTACACTTTAGAGATGAAAGAAGCACTGGCAGTGGAAAATAGAGAGGAGTATAGTATGATAGACAAGAATGGAATAGACTCCGGCCTGAATCCATTGAATCCAGTAGGTATGGACAAGAAAGCAGCCTGTCCATACCCAGGCAATTGTCAACATTATAATAATAAACTTTATAGAAAACATACTTCACCTTTAATTGAAACTCTCAAGTTACTTGATCCTGTTTAACTCCCAATCATCTCAGTGTATGTCTGACTGCTTTCTCCATTGTCCTGTCTGAGTTATGTCTAATTAATTCCATTCAAATAAACAAGCTCAAACGAACATAAGCAGCTAGGTTTACAACAGTTACCAGAACAGAATCAAATATGCGGTCATGCAGAGCTTACATTTTTTTCTGTAGAGCGTGCTACAATTTCAGGTAAAAATACTTGCTTTGTGGATACTAGCATACATGCTAATAGTGTAAGTGTTAGCCACCTAGCTTACCTTAGTAAACCCTTTAGAAACATAAACACAGAAATGCATCAATATATAATTTAGTATTACATTATGTAGAAGCTCGTTTAAAAGTGCTAGATTACTTTATCCTCACCTGGAAGAATTAAGTGGTTCCTCAGTTCCACCTAAGACAGAAGAGGACTTCTTACAGAAGACATGCACCACTCACATACACAGACGTTAATTTACTACCTGTCTACCCCTAAATGTGTAATTTCATTACTTACTTTTGTCACGCTGAGACCCATTATGCATCGCAGCAAATACTTTTGGGTGCTTGTATTACTTTCAGTAGGAGGGGGTCGATTTAACTGTAGATGATGTAGAGTGTGTTAGCATGTCTACTTCATATACATCAAAAAGGCATATTGAAAACAAACAACTAATGTGTAATAATTACCCACATTTAAGAAACTCTTTTAACCAATTACACCGTAATGCTGGTTGCCCCGTATGCACTTCTCAACAGTGGAGGTCAGGTTGACGTCAGGGACAGAAATGCCTTTTGGACCGTAAATTGTAATAACGAGATTTAATGAGAATGATCATTTGTATTGCATAAATGATATATAGAGATGTGAGTAAAACAAATGAGAATAAAAGTCTTATCTCTATGAATCTAGATCAGGATGCTGTTATATTCACAGTATAGGTTAAAAAATATTATAGGTATTAATTATCAATTAGCACTTCATTAAATACACATCTATAATAATTGCATATTTAATAGTAAATTAAATACATATTTATAATAACAATATTTTAACCAATAATTATTTATATTTTTAGATACCTACATTTTTTAAATTCATAATTAAAATGAATTTTGTGTTGTATGTTGACCTGTTCCGATAAAATAATTGTGTGCTTGTTATTTTTTTGCTTTAGTATTGTGTTTAGCGCTAAGTACCAACATAATAAACAGTTCAAAGAAGCATGTAAACAAAGGTATGTGATTAAAATCTTCCTCTCCACTCATAGCCTTAACCAGAGGGTGGATCATCCACTGCCATGCTGCTGTTCAAAGTGATACTAGGACACATCGTTTTGCACACAAACCTTTCTGCAAATTAGCCATGGCCTGCATTGCTATAATAACCTGCAATATTTCATTGAGCTTTGTAATATGTGAATATATATGTGTATATATATACAGTATATATATACATATATATATATATATATACATATATATATATATATATTCCGCTCTCTAATTGTCCACTTAAGCTGGCCCTCCCTCCCCTGCCTTCACGATCAGTCAATTTGTGCTATTGGCTTGCAGATTCTTCATATCCTATTAGGGAGAAGAGCCATGGCAGTCCAAAGAGCCCTCATTTATTTTAATAACCTGCCAAGGCAGACATGAAAATGTTAAAGTTAGAAGGCAGCAACGTGACAAGGAAGCAACTTGTCAGATGTGTGTCGGAGTCCGGTCCTGCCGTTTCCTCTCTCCAGCCGCACAGCTGTCAGGCAGAGGGAGAGAAATGATTGACTAATTGTCATATTACCAGTTTTGTGTTGCTATTAATATGGATGGTGTATGGATGATGTGCACCTGCACTGGCTGCCGGTTCTCCCTGAATGCACATGGCTAAGTGTGAGCAGTTGAGTTTTCGCAGGAGCAAAGTCTTTATTCTGTGTGCTATTGTGCTATCGCTCTCATTTTCAGTCTTCAAATCCACCGCATTTTAAGCTCAATTTGACATCCTTTATTGGAGACTGTGTTCAGAGTTTAACTCATTATCTGCAGGTATATTGTCAAATAATTTTTAAAGTGAATTTACTTTATTATATGTATTAACCTGGCTTAAAGCTTGCATTTGTCCAAAAATGCCATATTTTATATAAACACACCCAGTGTAAATTGTAGTTTTTCAATTTGTGCTGAAAAAAGGTACATTTTGGAGGAAACTTGGAAAGATACATTTAACAGGATTAAAAAATAATTACACTACTGTGGATAAATTAGAGGGTTAGATTACACCCCTCTTTCACAAGAATAATTAAAAGTGTATAAACCTTGTGTTTTAGTTAATTTTCTTATTAATACATACACAACAATCAGCTACCACCTGCCTACTATTTAGGTAGATACCCCTCATGCTCTGACCCACACCAGACCTCTGCCCTCCTGGAGTGTCTTCAGCAGAACCTTGTTCAGACCATCAAACTGCTTCTACTGGCTTCCACACTTATTCTTCCCATCGTACATTCTGGTTCCACCTTTACTTCCAGGTAAACAAAACACACACACCTGATCTACATTGCCTGACTGTTGTCCTCTGTTTGTTGTAACCTGCACTTTGTTGTATGTTGTATGTTGTTATATGTTGCACCGCGGTCCATGGAGAAACGTCTCCATCTCGCGTTGTACGTGTGCTCACCTGCCGATGAATATAAAATAACCTTGAACCTTAAAAAAACGTGATATCTCTGACCAGATCACCTTCTTCTATAGTGCTGATGCTTGTGTGCCCATTGCAGGAGCCTTTGTTGGTGTACAGGAATTAGCATGGGCACTCTGAACAGTCTGCTGCTAAGCACCCCTTCTGTCATTTTCCAGCAATTTCTGCTGTCTTAGCCCTTCTGTAGGATCAGTCCAGACTGACTAATCCTCATGAGCATCAGTGTGCCTTGGGCGACCCTGATCCTGTCACCAGTTCGCAGGTAATTCTTCCTTGAACCACTTTTGATACATTCTAACCACTGCATTCCCCAAAAGAAGACCCCATAAATGTGTTGTTTTAGAGATGCTCTGAGCCAGTCACCAAGCCATCACAGTTTGGCTCTTGTCAAAGTTGCTCAAATCATTATACGTGCACCTTTTTCTTGATTCTAACACGTCAACTACCATCTCACAGGTTCTGTTGTAAAGTTTATTCACTTCAGCTATCAGTGGTTTTAATGGTATAGTTAATCGGTGCATGTGGGTATGTATTTTGCTATGCACTAGAAAGTAGAGAGCTGGGGAGAATGTCAACACAGCAGATGTCTTTATAAATGAAATCAAAGCACTGCTTGACTACAAGTCCGTCTTTTGACTGAACTTGACCCTGAGCTGTGGGACAACCTGTCAAAAACAAAACATCTAAATAACGTCGGGAGGGCACTCCAGCACTTCACTGCCATCAAGGACTTAACAGAACAATGATGCATTATGGGTAACTGAGCAAACAAGACATAATCCGGCTTCAGATCTGAGTAAACAGCCTCTGGCTCTGATTCACATGTTAAAAAACTCCAGTCTCTACCGGTTGGGCTGCTCTCTTAGCTGTTATCTGTCAGGCCACTAATACCATGTAAATGAGCTACTTCGCAGATTCCAGTGGCATCTCTGCCTAATCCTCTGCCATTCTTTTAATCAGCGGACATGCTGGAGCCAATATCTATTTTCATCTGGCCTGATAGGATCTCCTAAGGATTTAAAGAGGGCTTCCACCACTCTTGAGTGCGGGGCCGGGACTTTTGCAGCTGTGATCTCAGGGCTTTGGGGAGTTCTCATTAGGTGCCAAGGCCCCGATCGAAGAAGCTAGTTCTGGCTAGTGGATTTTTAATCCTCCGGTGGCCCATGTCGGGAGCTGGAGTTATTTAGGGCCTTTGATTAGCCACACCGCCACACTTTGATTAAGAGAACTTCAGAGGATAGAGCCGCTGCTGTGATGTGAGTGTATGTGTGCTGGGGGGTAGGGGGTGTTTGACGTGAGTGTACCCATCTCAGAGTGTGGAGAGTGTGGGGGCTTTGTCTGTAAGCTGCTCCCTCTCCCACCACTGACCTTGCTCTGCACTGAAAGTCACCGTGTACAGAGAGACTTTTGATGCTGGTGAAGAATCGATTTTTTCGTAGGTGGAGGAGTGCCACTAAGCGAGGTCATACACAGAGCTTGCAAGCAAGGCCTAGATCCTCACATGTTGAGAATGTGTGTGTGGGAACAGGGGTTGGGTGGTGCTTAGGTTCTGCTTTTGATGATCATTATGAACAAACACATTTTAAAGTAAAAGTAATCAACACATTACCAAATACTATAATTTTTGTAAACACTAACTGACTTGCTGGCACTTAACTTTTCAGCTGATTAAATGGCTAGTTTGTAGATTTTACCAATCAATACCTATGTCATCATCAGAGGAACTAAAATGTATGATTTTGTCAGGTTTTGACAGTTTGTGACAATTAAGGGTACAAAGTTAAAATAGATGGCATGTTAAAGGTTTATTATATCCAAAGAACTCTTTCAGCCAAGGATTTCCCTTTACACCCTTGTGGACAACTGGTTAAGTTTTCCTGTGTGTCTCATTCAAGGTTCTTTTAGGGGGAAATCGCATATGCTGATATTTGTCTTGATGTATATTTCAGGTTAGAATAGCTGGCAGTTCGAATGTTATGTGTATTAGTGCATAGTGGTAGGCAACAGCACAAATGACCAACATTGTTTTTTTGCTAAATAAACTTGCACTGTTCATTTTTAGAACCTGTTACTCTTTGGAACATTATATAGTTAGCTGAGAGTTTCTGGGTAGCCAAATGCTGCAATTTAAAGTTTGAATCATATCCTGTGACGGGTTTAATAAATATTTGGATTGTATATGTCAGAAGAGCTGTCAGGTAAAAGTATAACAGCACTATTCATATTGTTAATATATGTGAGGAAAAATAATTGTATCTTCCTACTGCCCAGCCCTATTGAGTGTATTTTGAGAAATCAGGATGAAAGTTTGTCTACATTTTGAAATTCTTTTTACAGTGTGACAATCCACTGTATTCTGTATTTAAAGATAATTAAACTCATCAATTCTACAAGAATCAAGATGTTGTAGGCCGCACCTATGAGTTGATTACTATAGGTCATTTCTATATAGCATCAACGGTAGGGCTGCACAATATATCATCTATTAATTGCTACTGCAATATTGGTCAATACAGATAAGCTGCATATATGAGTGACTAAACTATCACAGTGACAATGACAGGGCAAACAATCACAGCTCTGGGCGAGTCATTGGTTGTTTGTATGAATTGAAGTCTTCATGCAGTCCAACAAAAGTTTAAATATTATAATCTTTAACTATTAAAGGTGTTGGCAAATCAGTCCATGGATGGGCGGGGCTATGCTGATGAGGCCAAAATTAAGTGACATATTTAAATGTGTTGGTTTTGTGACATCACAAACTCTGTGATTGGAAAATATCCTGTTTTTATGCCATATTTTCTATATGTGATCTGTATTGATGGGGCAAAGTAAATATTTACAAATCTTGTGAAAGGTTTCATATTACATTGTAATATGTAATATGTAAGCGAGAAATCACAACACTGATATTTTGTCTATAGTGTATTGTGCAGATTTTATCAACTGTATAGGCAGATAGATTCTCTTCCATTAAAATATTTACATATTTTTGTTTTGATGTTCCTATTCTCAGTTAATGTAATAATCTTTAAATTGATTGGAAATTTTGTAGTTTTCTTGAATTTAACATTCCTGCCTCTGAAATGGAATGGATCTACATTATTTGTTCCAGAGGCACAAAGGCATCACTTTTTACCATCTATAACAGTTTCACCATCATTTTTATATAAACAGAGAAAAACAGTTTTCTCTATATATTGAGTTTATCTCAGAAACAATTACACAATAATGGCTTATTTCATTTTATATTAAGGGGTTCAATAGTTCTTTTGTTACATCAGTGTATCGGGAGCAGGGGAAACTATAAAATGTGCTGGGCATGTCAAGACTGGTACAGACAGATATAGTTACAATCCCTAGCTACTTTATTAGAAACCTCTACAATGTGCTTAGACACACTGGCCACTTCATGGCCAACCTTATAGGTCAACTATATTAAATTTGTAGGACCACTGTTGACCAGATGTTATTTGGGCAGCGGAAAAATCTCTGCACAACAGTGACAAACCGCCTGGTGGTGGTATGGTAGTATGTTTGGTGACGGTACAAGTGTGGTGTTGTTGGGGGTTTTACACACGTGTCACTGCTAGTATATGAGTGGTCCACCAACCAAAAACTGATCACTAACACAAATTGTACATCAAAAACAGTTTCTAATGATGGGTTTCTTATTAAGTGGACAGTGGGGGCAATCGTGTGATGCAATCATCTGGTGAATCACCATTTTTGTCTTATTAAAGATTTTTAAATATACTTAAATATGATTATGGAGCGGATGAGGAGCTTGATCCATCTGGACAGCTCAACTGAAGCTGAGGAACACTAAGCCTGATCGATTCTGTATTTTATTTCCAGTCCTCTATCCCCTGGACGCTACAGAGTAGCGCTGGATAGCCGTGAGTACGTGGAGCATGCGGAGGATAATGTGGCTCCGAGAACCCTCAGGGACAGCAGGAAAACCACAGAAATGTGTGTATGTTTAAACTGTGTGTGAAATTAGTATGACTTTCGATGGGGCTGCGGGGATGCATTACCTCATGAAAACCTTATGAAGGCTAATGACACATAATGAAGGCCCCAGAGGATTGGGCCGGATCTTAGCCAAGCTTGGAAAACTCTCATGTGGATTGGGAAGATATCCATAATGAAAATCTGCTCTCACACTTCGACGGTTTCTGAGGGGACCATAGAGACACGCTGTAGGAAAATATCAGCATGGTGATTAAGCTCAAGTCCTCTACGGAATAGATACTCCTGGTGGAGCTGCATGACGCTAGAGAGCACTTCTCTGTAGAAAGATTAGCCATGGCTAAATTCAACAACTGCACTTCACCTGTGAACTACAGGAACAGACATTAGAATTAAACATACAATGAGAACATGGCTAAAAACATCCATAGCAGAACAACTGAAGCCTGGGTCTGTCTTTCTGTGGAAAACAGTGTATATACAGTGCTAATTTGACTGTGAAATTACTTATCAACCTTTTGTGCTTTAAGTTAAGTGTGTAAAGACTTTAGACTTGGAGTTACTAATTACACAGGTCAACCGGTCAAAATCATCAGAGATAAGTTTATGTGGGGTTTGTTGTGATTTTCATGCTGATTTCAAATCTGTGTTAAGTTTTTCCCTAGCATGTACGGTTTTTGTGATGAATTACATGATAGTTGTGATAATTACCATATAATAATCATATGCTAAGCATTTTTGAAGAAACAGTGGTAGCTGACTGACACTGATCATTATATCTATGCCACAGATATAACTATATCTATTCTGACTGAAAATATTGTAACTGTTACTTTATTGGTGCCTGCGGTTTAATAAAAACCACATAGAAGTCTATTGCAAATCTAATATTACTCAAAATTCAAAAAATTGATAAAGTTGAAAAGCATGCTATGGTTTCTGATGATTACAAAAAACTTATTAACCAAAAAATTATTAACCTGTATTTACTGTACCCTTCTCTTACAAGTTAGCAACATTAGCTGTACAGCTTCAGTGCAACCTTAATGACAGCACAATCTGGATGCTAAATATTTCATGGGTGGTCAGCCTTTTTAAAAATATCAAGCTAAGACTCCACATGTTTTATCTGTATTTTGTTATTATTGAATAATAACAAAGTCAAGGACAGACACAATTTATAAAAACATAATGACGTTTTAGCTTAGTACTTTGCCTAAAACTTTGCCCAGTGTTCTGACAGTGAGAAAATTAGATTTCTGTTTAGAAGTAAAAAATAAAGCAGTTCAGACATCCCAGCTTGGCTGAGGAACAGGCTGCTTGGAAAATCCATGATGCTCCCAAATGAATAAGCAGCTCTGGCAGCTGGTTTACTAACAGCTGGAGAGTTGGTAATAGTGCTGATAAAAGAAGATTGTGTGTTCCGCGTTATATTCTGGCTGAGAGTTGGTCAAGTGACTTAAAACAGTTGCTGTTCACTATTAGTAACAGCTGGTGTACTGTTAGTGACTGCAGCCCATCTGTTGATGCAAAATTTGTGTAAGCCAAGCATCCAGCACTTCACCCATGGTGAGCTTCCCCTGAGCTTCTCATGGCTGGATATTTTTGGGTGATGGACCACCCTCAGTGACATGTGTAAAGGCTCAGCAACACCATTACGCCCGAAACACTGTCAACCTAGCAATGACACACATTCCGTAGAACTACCATGTCAGTATACTGAGGGCAGTGGTAGGTGTTATTTCAGCTTTTTTGGGCATGGGGTGAGGGACACCCTGCATAAACTGCCTGAACCATCCCTCATGTTTTATACTAATCATTACACTACGTCAAGAATGTGCTGTCACACAGTTATGCCGCATGCAAAACCTTCTTATGGTCAGTACTTCAGATTACTACAATTAAGTTGAAACAAACTTGCTGAACCATCAGCATTACCTCACCAGAACCATCCTTTCTTATGATGCATCATAACAGTGCAGTAACTTCTTTATTAACTTTTTATAAAACTGGTCATCGACGTCAGCCATATAAATAATGATGTTATTGTGTGCAGTTTAGTAGAAAACTAGCTATAACAATACGACATTGTTGCAGTACTAGCATTATAAGAGCCACAATATTAACTGTCTGTGTATTCAAGTCTTGCTGATAGCTGATTTTAAAACACTTTCTTACACTTTGCTTTTGATGCCAAAACAGTTCTAATATCAGACTTCGCTCTCTCACTGCATAGATTTCCGATGGAGCACAGATCAGTACAATGTTAGACACAGGGTAAAGAGAATGGTCGAATGCCTTTAGAGTGAGATTCATCCAATCAGCAATACTAACCAGGTACTGGACAAAGGAGCTCAAAACAGGACTCTCGGCTCCAAAACTGGAAACTTGTGTTTCTAGTTAAATATGCTTAGCTTTTACAAAGTTTAACAAAGTAAATAACACAAAATAAATCTTGAGCTAGACTAGCTGGCTGTCTATCACTAAAAAACTAGGTTATGGCATCAGTTAGCAGTCCACTATGTTTCCCTCACTTTTTAACCTCCTGTTTTGAACATTAGAACAGCAATGCTGGCTCAGTCAGCAACACTAAAGTAATGTGATCGATGCTAACTGTGCTGGACTGCAATTCCCATGTGTCGTGTGTGCACAGGAAGGTAAAGACATGTTTTCTTTCTATTTTTAAATAATATATATTTTGGTTAAATTTAATATCCAAAGCCAGTCAATATAAACTGTGAACAAATTGCTTGGGGGAAACCCATCACTCCCACCCCTATTGAATCTATGCCTGTGATTGCAAGCATATCAGTCAGAATGGTGTTGCAGAATTTTTTACAGACATCAGTGTCATCTCTAGGTGTAATAGTATTAACAAAGTCAAATTTGCTCTACAGCAGTCCTGTGCCAAGAAACTGAATGGAGTGGAAGGTTACTGACATACTAAGAACGATTACAGATGTGCTACAGTCTGTAACTGTACCCCTACTGTAACTATAATAAGATGCATGTATCATATGCACACATTACTATGTATGACTGTACTGGTTGTGATGCATATTTTGAACCAAAATGTGCAACTTTTACAACTGGTTTGGTCTCCAAACTGAGACGCTCCTGATTAAAAGTGCATGAAATTGACAAGCACACATTTCCCTTGAAAACCATTTCCTGAGTGTACAAGCAACTTTTAGGAACGTTCTTTCCTGTCAACATCAACGACACTGGTACCTTTAAACCCAGTTGAAAGCCAGATGTCAGACGCAATTAACAGCATTTGCGGGACGTGACCTGATCGATAGCGACAACTGGGAGTAAAGTAGTAAACAAGAAAATGGAGCAGGCCTTTTCAAAAGCTGTTCATGCAAAATACTGCTTTTCTGTTGTCACATCTGAACCCCCTTATGCTTTTTTAAACATGCAGCAGAACTTTTCCTCTGGCGTACCATGGCTTTGATAGGGAAAGGGTACAAAATAATATCTTCCCTTTGAAAAAACAATTTTCAGGGGAGTGGGATGGGTATAAATAGCTCCTGTTTATGCGTGCCATGGGCCACTTGCAGACTGATGTGAAACTTGTGATAGGCTTTTTAAACAGCGATGCAAAATTGATGACTACAGGGTAGAAACTGTCGTCGAGCGTTTGGAGATCTGACTGCATGAGGACATCAAGGCCTGGGCATGGCAACCAGGGACCTTCTCTTCCTTTCCCTCCCTATCTCTTCTCCTCCTTCTCTCCCACTTTCATTCTCTTCATTCTAGAGCTTTAATTGGGCCTGAAATGTTGGTCTTAGCATGAATAGAGGTTGAAAACATTCTGCTCAAGTCCAAACTATGCCATCCCACAACATCAAGTTTACAACATCAAGTTTACAGATGACGTAGACTGGGAAATGTTCAGAGCATGCGCAGACGACATCAACGAGTTTACAGAAGTGACTGTTAGCTTCGTTAGCATGCTAGCGGATGA
>JBBPDC010000007.1:17683619-17729824 GCA_037974485.1 Hemigrammopetersius urotaenia | reverse complement strand
AGAGAGAGAGAGAGAGAGAGAGAGAGAGAGAGAGAGAGAGAGAGAGAGAGAGAGAGAGAGAGAGAGAGCTGCTGTGTAAGGCATTCTGCCATCTCCCCTGATGTACTGAACGCACAGTAACTGGATCAGTGCTGTCATTACCGTTATTGATGTACACACTGACACAGGAGGATATACACCATAATTACGCTGCCGGGAAGTCCCCTAGATCGCAAGCGAGTGTGTGTTTGTGTGTGTGTGAGAGAGAGAGAGAGAGCGAGAGAGAGTGAGTGTGTGGCAGATTAAGGGGTTAGCTGACAGACACACACTCAAGAAGGGCCTGTGTCCCACACGTGTAGAGCAAAGTCCAAAGTGAGGGTGTGCTATGGTTGAGCGAGCAGTATGTGTGTGTGTGTGCATATGTCCATGTGTGTGTGTGTGTGTGTGTGTGTGTGTGTGTTTGTGAGAGAGAGCAGAGAGGATTAGCAGATCTCAACATCAATCACAGTCTGTGACAGAGGCAGTGTTTGTGTACATATGCATACTGGGAATTCCGTCACATCTCAAACACACTCCAAACATCTTGCTTCAGAGGATTTTCTCTGACTGCATGTCTTGATCAGTTTTGTCTAAATTGCTTCACATCTGTGATTGCTATGTAAAAGTTTATGTATGCACAAATGTGTAGTTTGAGATGTTTTTTTAAGAGAGCGAATGAATACCATCCACATGTGTACTGTACTGACTGTGTGCAGCTTTCTCTAGTATAATTACACCCTCAAGTGCCTTAACACACGCACTACAGCAGCTCTAATGTGACTTTCCAGAGCCTGTTCCCACTGAGGTCCTGCATAACAGTATTACGCTCTGACTTCATGCTGTGCTACTGTACATCTTCCTGAAAAAACTACGCCTTCACTCAGTGTGCGGCAAAGGCAACTCCAAACACCATTCCGTTTCACTGTGCACCGCAGCCCACAACCCAGTATTTTTCCATTACTGAGTGAAATTAAACCCAGATTGAGACACAAAAAGCCATAGCAGATGGCATATGGCTATAACTTATACTGAGAAAGGAAGTCTCTAAGAAAAACAGACAAATGTCAACGTTAACGCAACGTCACTGAACATTTTAGACATTCATGAAGAAGAATGTAAAACACCAATTCTGTAACCGTAGAGATATCTTACAGATATCTGTGCTGTCTAGCATCACACCGAATGATGGGGTGTGATGGAGGGTGATCTTACCTACCCAGAAAATAAAATGTGCTCCCTTGGACCCCTTGCCATCGATGACTGGCATCAGCAAGGATCAAACTCATGAGATTCTGACTATAGGGCCAACGCTTAGGCAGTTGTTCTGTTTGGGAACCCCCAGTGGACCTAACAAGTAATGATTTCTGCAAAGTCCATTCACACATAATCACATAAGTTAAGTAATTTCTAGACTTGTTTATGTTGTGTCTCACTCATACTGTAATTGGTAAAAAGGGCATTGCATAGATCAAAACAATAGTCATTTAGAAGCATCATTTCTCATTTACTTCTGTCCATTGTTACTAACTAAACCACAGAAGGAAGCTTCAGACACTAAACATGTCTTAGCTTAGCTGAACACCATGTCTTATTTCTGAGCCATATAATTCACTCCAAGAAGCCTCCAGGCTCCTTGAAGACTTATTTAGGAGATACCAAAGAAAACCACTTTAAACCATCCCCAAAAATAACTTTGTTAATGAGATGTGTAAGCGTGGACATGTTTCACGAACTTTGTTGGAAAAAAGTGAAAAGCGGAATGGCAGTGTGACTGCAGGAGCACTCTGCCTTGTCTGCCTCCAACCCCAGCTGACCTCCACTGCTGAATGTGGCAGATAGGCACTGACCTCTTGACCACGTGGCCTCACCTGGGAGGACAGGAGCCGTGTTAGGCTGCGGGTCCTGATACATGAGGAGGGTGCTGAAGAAAAGGTAAAACGTAAAAAAAGTTCGGATTTGACCTTGAGTTCAAGGATGTGCCGTGTGATAATCAACACTGTGTAGACTTGCATGATTTATGCACAGAAAAAATTGTAAAACTGCAACAAAAAAAAATGCGTAACAAGAACAGCAGAAGGAAACATCTAAGGATATTTCTAAGATGCAAATGCATCACTACATATATTCCGACCACATTATTTAAATGGTTCTATGGAAAATTACTGCTTTGACACTTTGTGTAGTTGTTATTTTCCATCAATCCTCCAGAGTGTACTGGGTTTAATGTTTTATAACTCTGACCTCTGTGAAGAGCTGGTGGTGTTTAAGATTGGTCAGCAAGTTAAATTCTAGTTTTCTGTATGAGCTGCAAACATTATAACATCCAGAATATTTCAGGAAATGCTGAAATGTTAAATCTTCACTCTGGCAGAAGTTATTGTTCGCACAGAGAGTGTCAGTGCAAGCAAGTCCCTCAGAAAAAGACCAAAAGAAACAGAAATTTCTGATTATTTCTGATTCCTCTTAATCATTGTTGTTATTATAAGTATTATAGTATCATACTTCAGAGTTAATCTTTGTCCAGTACATATAACAAACAAACAAATAAACAATACTCCCTTGTAAAAAACAGTATTTAATTACAAAACACAAAAGTATATGCTAAGTGAATACACTACATGTTATGGTCATTACTTAATTATTAAGTGTTTATGTGCATTTTCTTGAACTCACGTGGAAGCGAGAATATGGACAGAGGATTAATGAATTCAGGACAAGCAAAGGAATTGAAATGACAGAAGCTGCAGCTCATCCAGAGTGCTTCATACATACACCATCAAATCCGCACACACTAACCTGCTGGACAGTTTAAGACAGGCTCAATTATATGATTGAAACCAACTAGGAGAAGCCATGCTGTTAGGAAACAGTCTGAGATGTGAAAGTATTTTTTTTTTTACTGTTGTACATATTTTATAGTATTTAAGCATTTAAGTGAACACCATTAGATCAAAATGTCAAGATTCTGAAAAATATACATTCGATCAGGTGTGTGTCTGAACTTTTGACTGTTACTGTAAGATGCTCTTCGGCTCTTTCCTCTCCTCCCCTTTTTCCACAAAATGAATAAAATATCTTCTTTCATCATGCGTGCTCCCATATGTAACTGTGGCTGTGATGTATGGTAATCTGACAGTCTGCTGGGCCGCTCTTTTTTGCATCAAGCCGGACGAGCGTGACGCGTCTGTGGCCTTTTAGCTCCGGCCTGTCAACTTCGATACCACACACCTCAGCTCAACACTCAGCGCCGGCAGGCCCAGCAGCCTGGACGAGCTTCAGTCAAACCCCACCCCCGATCCCCTCTCTTTCCTGCGAGCTTCAGGTGTACACTACGGATATCATCTACTATACAGCCCTAAAGCCAGAAGTTTGACCAAAAAGACACCTTCATTCTAAATGTAGTAGTTGTCTAAGGTTTTTTTTTTTAGCTTTGTATAGAAGCTACAAGGCTAATGTTCAGTACTGCACTAATGTATTAGGCAGCAAAGAAATTATTTTAAATGACTTATTATTAGTACTAGAATAAAAACAAATAAGTATAAATACAGTACAGTAAATTCAAATGTTGTGTTAATCTGTTTATTTGTTTATGTGCATTTGTATTTCTGCCATATAAATGTTTTCCACCCAGGTAGTAGCATCATTTTCTCAGATGCTAAAGAGTTAATAAAAGCTTAAACACACTAATGACCACTGTGCAAACTGCATGCCTTAGTCGTCCACAAGCTTCAAAATGGACTGTTAAAAACAGACTTGCTTATGACTTTTTGACACTGTATAACATACGGTAATCCATGAACACAAGTATGTAGCATTGCTAAAAAACGCAGTAGCCATATTGAAATCGTACAGCGCATATTCCTAACAGCAATAAGGTCCTGGGTTGATTCCTGGCTGGGATAGCCTGGGTACCAGGTTCCTCCTGCAGCCCAAATGAAATGTGCGACAGGGAAACTGAAGTTGCTGTATTGAACCTAGGTGTCACTGTGTTTGCCGGTGTGTCTGCACTGCAATGAACTAACAACCTGGTCCAGGGTCGGGATAGGATTCAGCAACCTCTGTGACCCTGGTTGGGATAAACAACTCAGAAAATGGATGGATGAATGGAAAATTGTACAAATTAAATCTTTCTCCTCAAACATTGCTATCAACTTGAACTTCATAAACAAGACACTGGTGGTGGCTGCTTCTGCTACGGCGGCCTAGAGGTAATTTATTATGCTAAAGCAGGTGGAGGCTGACCTTCCTTTAATTAACGCTGATGGAGATAAAGGTGAGTCCAGACGACGGAGACGGATCTGCGCACATAAATCATTGGCCAAGGCCCGCTGCGTGCCGAGGAGGCGTGGAAATGACCTTGCTGCTCCCAGGTTAAACGAACATTCTCCAAGGAGCGGAGCTCATCACTTACGCAGACAGGAGCTATTGTAACAAACGC
Organism: Hemigrammopetersius urotaenia; assembly: GCA_037974485.1. Taxonomy (NCBI): domain Eukaryota; kingdom Metazoa; phylum Chordata; class Actinopteri; order Characiformes; family Alestidae; genus Hemigrammopetersius; species Hemigrammopetersius urotaenia. The sequence continues at coordinate 17,725,368 of JBBPDC010000007.1, read as the reverse complement.
CACTGTGTTTGCACCTCTTCATTCATTAGCCCCTCATATTCCACCACCTCCCAACTCCCCCAGCTGCATGCACAGCTCTATTCTCTCACTTTATACATTTCTGCACAGTAGGGTAAATTAATAAACTCATCTTGTTCTCTTGGTCTGTGCTGAGCTCAAATGAAGTCAGTTTTCATGTACTCAGCAGCCACAGACAGATATATACAGTAGCAAACAAAGGTCTGTGCACCCGATTGAATGTCTTTCACACTCCTAAAGAAAGTTTGTTTCTGAGACAAATGCAATTACAAATGTTAAATAAATATATATTTTTTAACATTTCCTCTCCTCCATGTTGCTTTCAGCTACTCGAAAAAGGGCAGTTCCGCAGCTTGAACACGGGACGAATCAATATGTGATATTTTATAATAGCAAATTTCCCACTTGTGGGACTTATCTTATCTTAACTTATCACTCTTCATGTTGCAAAAGAGTAAAACATAGCAATTAATCAATCAAGAATTTGTATATGTATATGGATGTGTTCAATATTTACCTGTTATATATCTGCACATAAAGGGTTTGTTAATATTTTGGATGTAAAGAGCAGAATCAAATCCATACCTGGTGCTATTTGGACAGTTTTTTTTTAAACAACTCCGACAAATGTGACCTCGGTCTCACCCTGGCTGACGCTTTTTCCTCTCTCCCTCCTGCCTCTTAACTAATTATTAAGTAAAGTCCATATAATCTGCTATAAACGTGAGTGGCAGCCCATTTGAGTGATTTGCGGAGGACATTTTAGACACACTTCGTTGCCTAATGCTGGCCATTTTAACACTTGCTCTAATGATCTGGCGGCTCAAAGGGCATAAAAGTCAGTGGGATGGGTTTAAATTCAAACCGGAGTTTACCTATTAGCCCAGACATGTACTTAATGCATAACACACCGTTTTAAAGAGCGTGGCCTCGAATGATGGATGATACTGACTGGCAGAAAGACACTAAAGGCGAATAAGTAAATGAGAATAATTTCACTTTTGTAAACTGCGTCTGAAAGCATTACATTCATTTTAAATAATGTATGAAATTTAACATACTATATGGAGCAACTGGAATTTTCCATTTCTGTAAAATAAAATAAAAAAAAGCAGCAGTAGAGACACTTAGATTCAGAAAATTAATATAAAAAAAATTAAGCTATATAGCTGGGCTGTAAGAATGCCTGCCCTGAAAAAATTAACATTAGTATTAATACAATAAGTAATTATTTATCTATGTTATTGTGTTTACTTAACCATTTCCAAACTTTTACTTGAAGATGTCCAGAAATATAGCTTGTTTGGGTAGCACACAACATATTATTTTTCTTAACTTTATGTTTTTTTATATAGTATTTTTAAAACACATATATGTGTGTGTGTGTGTGTGTGTAAACATATATCAGACCTCAACAAATGACATTCTATGTTTTCATCTATACTTTAGATATACTTTAATAAAGTCTTTAAATATCACCTTATAGTGAATATATTACATATTACAGTTATTAATATATTCATTACAATGACTGAGATGTATACATGGACATATGTCATGTAGCATTGTCGAGTTGTAAATGATACATTGTATCAATATTGTAAATGATTATAATGAGTTCTTTTGGACCAAATGAATAATTGAATCCTCTTTATTCATGCATGATTCACTAACAAGAGGGAAATTGTTCTTTGTCTTTGTGTACAGCAAAAGGGACCAACATATGCCAAAATGTAGCACTGTTTGTGTTTGTGTGTGTGTGTCTGTGTGCATGTGTGGCCGTGTCATTCTGCCTCTCCTGACATTTCCAGAGCTTAAAATGGTTCATGCATTTTGAGTGTTGTTTTCTACCCTCCCCCCTCTCCACAAAATCATAAATAATGTATTTATTTATCATAAAAATCTGTTTTGGAATTAAAGACTACCACACTTCAAAGACAGGAAACCTTTGATATGTTTGATTCTCTCTGAATATCAGGCAAGATTTATTCAATTTATGCATACCACCCTTGGGATTATAAAGGTGGCGTCTGAATACATTTGATGGAGGGAAATTATATAATGAGGGGGGAAAGTTGCCCTATCATTAAAGCGGCCCGGTTAATCCCTTGCTTTTTTTTGTTTTTTTTTTTTCATTTAATGAACCATTTTGGAAGAAATGAATGCCCACTGATCTGACAAGGGTGAAGACAGCGCTAGCATGTGTCTACACAGAGATATACGTGTATAGTTTAAACCGACTTGGATTGACACAGCCTCGCTACTTTTTCTCCTTGATGTCTGAGTTCAGAGGTGTCTGGGGGGAACGAGGCCCTTCTTTTAACTCCTCTGTTCAAAAACATCCATAAATTAAAGATCGCCGCATGGCACGCGCTAGCCCAGCGGTGGCGGGCGGGATGGGGAAGATCATAATTAATTAGTCGCTCAGCCAGTTGACTGGCAGCTGTGGACATGTAGATGTATGTAATAAACTCCCTTTCTTTGCTTTTGTAATATCATTGTACATGTTTGCGATGCTGTGTCAGTGCAGGTGAGCAAAATCAGTCTCTCAGCAGAGGAACTGCAGTCATTGTCCTCTGTTTGGGATCTGTCTGAAACAAGATGCTAAAAGATCAAGTCTGAACAGAACATTTGAAATGATGAACCAATAGACACCCAGTAAATGGAAATTAAGAAAGAACAGAAATGCATATGATCATATTGATTAACTAGTTAATATAAATCTAGAAATGACACATTTGTGTAGTTTTTTTTTATTAAAAAGATGTGTGTGAGTCACAAAGTCTGAAAATATATAGATTTAAAAATGCAAGTTGCAAATATACTATGAACCTAAATAATAAAACATTATGGTCTGAATTTGGCAACTATAAATGTCTGTGTAGGACAGTAGGACTATTCTGCTTTACCAGATGCTTTCCAGAAACTTTATGGTGGGTTTACAAAAATGTGCATGAAAGACCGTGAATATTTACATATGATAACCTTTTTTTAATGTGCATGTTAACATTCAAAATCTAGCATTTTGTGGCTGTTTGCATTTTGAATAATGCAAAAATGTTATGCATATGACTGTGGTATGAGAAGACTTATATCTGAGGCTGCAGTGCAGCTGCGTTTGGGGTAGGAGCCATTAAAAAGGCCTTGGGCTTGGGATTCGCCCCCTGCAGGATTGGACCCTTGCCGGCTTTTTGAATATGGAGAGCACAGCATTTTTATTTTTTTCAGTACTGTGGGCAGAGAGAAATGGGGGGGGGCTGAATGCTTGTCCATCACTCCTTTCAGCAGTTACAGGTGGGCTCATTTTCTCCCCCTGCAGATCGCTCTGGCTTTATGACAGGGGGGCCGGCAAATTTGCATGTTCGACAGACAACAAACGGCCCCGTGCATGTCAAAATAGGTGGCGGAGCGTGACAGTTCCTACACAATGCTGTCTCCTCCCGGCTTGACCCCCCGACCTCACCGCATGTCTCCTTTCACAGGCGGGACGGAGATGGGGAAGGAATCGGAGCAGCCCCCCTCGCACGCCCCCCTCAACCATCCAAGATCCTTGGAATAAATTTGATACCAATACCATTATCCCTTTCTCTCGCACCCCCCCTCGCATCAACAACCTCCCTCAAAACATGACTTCCTCTCTCGCTCCCAGCTGCAAGAAGGGTTTGTTTTGGCGTCCCCCATCTCTGAGGGTGCTCAGAAATAGCCGAGCGGGGTTATTTACCCGCCAAGATAACGATGCAGGTGGGGTCACCGCTGCTAACTTCCCTGCTCTCCTGTTGAGACAAATTGGAAAGACGTGATCTTGTGGGCAATTTAGGTGCCCATATTTGTTTAGAAGCACAAATTTGCAAGATGTCAGAAAGTCAGAATGAGAAGACATCCTCGTTTGAGTTGACACACTGTCGGAAACGGTCAGCACATCTGCCACCAGGACAAAAATGAGCGTGGTGAAAGGAAAGTGAATGTACACAATAAAGTGGCCAGTGAGGCATACAAGATACTGTCTTCTTCCTCTTCATGTTATTTCTTTCTTATACTTTATTTTAGGCATCTTTGGGACTGATGCATATTTGGGAAGAAAAAACTGAAGAATAACTTTTGGCTGAAATGTCTTCTTCTTCACTTTTACATTTAAAAGCATGTTCCTTTTGCTTTATTCATGTAAAGCACTTTGAATTGCCTTGTGTATGAAATGTGCTATGTAAATAAACTGGCCCTGCTTTGCCTTGCCTAATTAGAAGTGTATATTCAATAGCCACATCATAACTGTAGCAAAAATAAACCTTGTGCCCTTTATTTCCATGTGAACGGTGCATGGACAAACAACAAACACCAAAACAAAAATGCTCAGTTGTCTGCAGAAAAACATTGCTTAAGTTGAACTGACTGAAAGCACTCTGATGTAACCATGTAGATAATTAAACTCTAAATTTTGTTCATATCCATTGCATATTTACTGTAGCAATCTGTAGAATTGTTCATCTACTTGTAATTCCTGATTATAGTTAATACAAACTGTATATTATGTTCATACTACTGTACATCCATCTGTAAATATTATTCAGTTTCTTCTTGTACATATCACCTTACGTACACTCATAACTTATAACTCATACCTTTATCCTGCACTTGCTGTGTCACGCACACCAGGTCACGTGCAGTCAAAAGGCACCGGAAATTACTGCACGTCAGGTATAAAAGGTGGAAACAGGTGTTAGTACTCACATTGAAGTGACATGCTTCAATCCTCACGTGTCCCTATCCTTCCTATATCCAGTACTGAGGTGCTCTCCTCATCCCTCCCTGTGTGTGCGAGTGAGAACGAGGACCCGTTTGGTGCGGGTCTCAACTCTTCCCCGAGCGTTCTCAGATTGAACAGCGTGGTTCACCCGCTCCCTCGTGTCACCCACGTCGGGGCTTTTCCGCCACGCAACGCAGTTGTGTCTAAGGGGTTCTCGGTCCTGCATTCCTGTACCGCTGTGACATGCTGCTTATTGCACTTCTGGTTAGACCTAAACTGCATTTCGTTGCCTTGTACTTGTACATGTGTAATGACAATAAAGTTGAATCTAATCTAATCTAATGTATCGGGTATGAAGTTAATCTGTCACATCATAGAGGAGAAATGTATCTAATTTAAGGTAAACTAATCCAGATCTGTGCAGCCTAACTCTGAACACCTACAGAACCTAGCCTGAAGCCAGGCCTGGCATTGCCATGTCACCACCTAAAACTGTTTTTGTTGTAGATGTAGTGAACTTCATTAATTTAACTTCACAATAGTCTCTGAAAAGTTAAATAAAATTGCTGCTTTGGCATCTTGGAGACACATGTTTAGATTATGTGCATAGTGCAGGGATAGACACACCACATCACTTCGGGTTCAGCCTTTAAGTGGTTGTAGATAAAACTTCCCCAGCCCTAATTCAGTTTTTCTAGTGTAGCAAGGGACAGGAAAGTGTTCTGATATTGTTCTGATATGAGTGTTCCCTGATATTGTGCAAGGACATTCATTACTGTTTTCTCTATGTCTCTTAGCCTCTTGTAGGTGCATTTGCAAAACTAGCTTGCTGGTGTTGTAAGCATTTTACTGAACCCTCCTGTCTATTGTAGCTTAACAGCTATGATCATTTCCAGGTACCTTAAATATCTAACTGATGATGTTATACCCTCACTGTCTGCTGCATAAGAGTACTTCTGTTTTTTATTTCCAAGAACTCACAATTTCTTGAGTTTTATTTCCAGCTGGATATTTTGGCCATAAGTATTTCAAGCTTATGGCCAAAATATCCAGTTGGAAATAAAAGTGTCAATCAAAGACGGTATACTGTCATTTTATGTCTCTCTGGAACAAGACAAGATGCCATAAACAGCAGAACAGGTGTGTTTATTAAACTACAGCTTCAGATGGCCTTTGTGGCTTTATTCAATTACAACCATCAACACACAAGCAATCAGCATCAATACTGGTCATATTGGCTTCAACAAATTGTTTACACTTTGTTGTTGGTTTTGTAAACTGAGTTCCTCAAAGCCTCATGGGACTTTGGAATAAGATGGATAGTTTCAGTAGATAGGTGTACAGTTACAGACTGCAGCTTATCTCCTGTCATGCACAATTTATCAGTCCCTCTCTCCTCAATGTATGAATTGCCATTGAGAATACTTAATCACTGTTGACCAGGTATTGAGGGCTTTCACAGATAATGACCCAGATGTGAGAGATGGCTGTGTGTGAAAATTGTATTTAAAACACTAGTCATAAGTAGTATGTAAAGGTTAGTTATTTTAAATTGTAATTAGTTTTAACACAACATGATTCCTTAAATAAATGGGGTTTTTTTCAAAGACATCAGTTAATTACATTTTTTCTGAACATATGTCATCTCCTCGTTCAGCTTTAGGCGCTCAAGGACCTGCCCCATTGGCTATAGTCCTGTTTTGGCAGGTTTTGTGTCCCTAATGTACAGTACATCCGCCCCCTAATGTACATCCGGGATAATGACGGTATGCCCACCCCAGTACACAAAACAAAGGCTCTTAAATACTAAACTGCACTAAACCAAGAACAAATCTGTCCATCACTTAAACTAAAACACTGGCCAACTTTTATATTGATGTCTCTACACTGGCTGGGTGAGTGTTTATAACTGGCCAATGTAGACACGTCAACATAAAAGCCCCCTTAACAAAACAGAAATAGGACATGACAACACCACAATTCACTTCTAAGTTCATATATGTACTGCTAATAATAGTAAAATAGTAATAAATAAAAAAGTTTTCTTTCCTTCAGCAGGCACCCTTCACCATGAAAGTGTTTTTTAAAAAATTAGGCATCAGTCATTATTTGGGTTGTAACGGTACACTGTGTGGTACTGGTACGGGTGCCTCAGCCATGGTGGAGTTGATGCACTCAATTTTTCAGTCAGTTTCACTAGCTGAGAGTGATCAACTAACCAAAATGATCCAGTTAAGAACAGTTGACAACTACTGAGGAGCCAGAGAATGACTTAAATTGTGCCTCATCAAAGGAGCTTCAGAAAGATGGAGTTATAAGGTAGGGGTTTCTAATTAAGTATCGATTTAATTCATAAACAACACCTGTTTTAGCGTCATAAGTCGGCACATCAGGATATATGATATCAGAACAGGCCAAATGATGTCGGAGCAATTAATGAATTGAAACCAATTGTTAAAAACCAGTTATGCTGTGGCTCTAAATCCTCATTTCTTATTAAAAGGATAAATTATAAATTAGTCATACAGGACATAATTTCTTCCCGGATTCATACTGAAGAAGCATAGTTATAGCATAAGAAATTGGCCTAAAGTGGCCTTATAATAAGGCTTGATATGAGTAAGACATTACACAAAGTTTAACAAGCATAAGCCTAAGAAACCTCATCTACAGAGTGTCGAAATGAGTCAGCAGACATGAAGGAGAAATCACACAAACGCCTGCAGATAGAACACTGGGGCCGTCGATTATATCTCTCATTTTCATCCGATCCCAGAATCCCTGCGTGTTCGGGTCTCGTAGTCTCAGATTATAACGGTGCTCTGGATTATTCCGCATGAAGAATATTCTTGTCAAAACTGGTGCCCCCTTTCGTTTAACCTTGCCAAACTGCTGGGCTACTTTTTAATATTCTCCCTTGAAACATGAGCTTCATGATGTAAGGATCTCCTTAAATATGTAAAGTATATACTTAAACCTCCTGTGTGATAAGAGCCTTTATTATCTGGAGGCCTGCTCTCGGCTGGATTCTGCTGTATGTGGAGATTCGTTTGAATCTGTGTCTTATCAGCTGGATAATAAGCCAGGAAAAAGTTCTTATCGCCAGCAGGGAGGAGTGGGGGAAAAATGGCAGTTAATTTAGCAGGCAACCAATTTCGGCACACAGGCACTTCAAGTTTCATGGGCCAAGGTAGTTAATTCATGGTTAAAAAGATGAAAAACCTCACTGTTACAGGTGTGAACAGGCAATTAGCTGTCTATTCGAATCAAGGTCAGCTTGCTTTAAGGATCATTATCTGGTAATGGAAGTTCATTTAAACCCCCTCCCCTGCCAACCACCACCACTCACTCTCTCACTGCAAAGCACAGGCCTCGTGTATCATCTCTTTGAGAGATGGGCTGCCTGTAGTCTACTTTAAAATTCATACAGAAAGAGATCTCATTTAACTTATGTGATAACCTGCAATCCATTAACCACCAGGGCTGATGGCTTAATGGATCTTGAAGTGATGATTTTTATTACAAAGGAACAGGGTGTCGTGTAAAACAATCTTGCACACTTTATTGTACTTTATTGAGTGAACATTTGAATTAAGTCTGAAAATAATTGCTGGAAGTAGTTTTTTCTTTTTGTTAGCAGAAGATACAAGGCCAGATCTAGGCTTCTAAGTTAACAGAAAGAATTCTGCTCTAAAAGGCATGCGCCTTTTGTAGCTAGACTGAAGAAAAGCTTCAAAGCAGTATTTCAACTATCAGTTCTTCTCTGCAGTTAGTCTTATGACTTATGTCTTTCTCAATGTTTTAAGCCAGGGTGGCATAACACCCTGTTAATTGTATGAGTGGGAAAGAGCATATGTCAAATCCAGAACACCATTACCTCTTTGTCATTGTTTTTTTCTTTCATTTAATTGCACCTTTTTACCCTGTGGTTTACAAACATAGGAGATCCTTTACAGACACAATATGAACAAAAGTATTGGGACACATCTGTTTTTCTGAGTTTGGGCTAGGCCCCTTACTTCCAGTGAAGGGTTTTGCCTTAATGCTTCAGCAGACCAAGACATTTTAGACAATGCCATGTTTCCAACTTTGTGGACACAGTTTGGGGAAGAACCATTTCTATTCCAGCATGACTTTACCCTGGTGCACAAAGCAAGTCCCATAAAGACATGGTTAGGTGAACCTGGTGTGGAAGAACTTGACTGGCCCACCTAGAACCCTGACCTCAAGCCCATCCAACACCTTTGTGATGAACTGCAACAGAGATTGTGAACCAGACCTTCTCATCCAACATCAGTGCCCGAGCTCATAAATGCTCTAAAAATGAATGGGCACAAATTCCCTCAGAAAGACTCTAAAATCTCATGGAAAACCTTCCAAGAAGAGAGGAAGCTTTTAATACTGTAAAGGGGGACCAACTCTATATTAAAGTCTATGTATGTGAATGCAGTGTCATTAAAGCCTGCTTATCTTGATTCAGATTCTAGCTACCGATCTATTTCTGCTTTTTGGACTCCCCCCTTTGTCTCACTTTGTTTTCTTGGATTCTCAGTATAATATGCATTAATATACACTATACTCAGTATAATTAACACTATTTTCCATGCAAATTTAAGGTCATTACATCAAACATAAATGTATCTGTCATGGTTACATGGTTACATAACATCTACCATGACATGTTTATGACATGGTTGTGTCAGTGTAATGTTACATGGTGAGTTATTTCATAATCAATTACTGCCGTGAGCACACAAATGATTACATAAAGTCACATTTACATAACATAAAGTGCAGATTTACTACTGAGTGCTACTGATGTGTACTAACCAGTCTTGTAGAATATCTGTTCAGTGGACTCCTTTAGAATACATCAGTCCAGATTATGAACCCCTGTTCTCCATAATGAGTTAATTTAACAATGTTGATTTTACTGTGGACCTTATAGCTCTGCCTTACTGGTGTACAGTAATGGGTGTAGCCATCATGTGCAATCATCTAATGGTCAGTTTCTGACCACATAGCTGAACTTGGGTGGGGGACTTCTGTCAGCCTAGCAGTGACACTGATTAATGATGTAAAGAAACAAGGTTATTGTAATGATGGGCAAATCCACCACATAGTGGAACTATAAATTAAGCAAGTTCATGAAATAAAGTGGAGAGTGGGAATAACTACGGGACTATTTACTATTTACATCAGTTGTGGTTTATCCAATAAGATAATCTTTCCTGCTTCCCTCACGATTACAATTCACTATTCTAATGTCAAGTCTTGCATTTATTAGCCATATTATGTATCAAATGGCAGGCTACCCTTTCTGCACGCGTACCCAGAGATGTAAATTTGTCTTTTGTTTTCTCAAAGATGCTCGGTTGGCCTGACACTCCAGAGCACAGCCATTGTAATAATCTGCTGGAGGTGTGCCATGTGTTCTTCTATTTAAAGCAGCTCTTTCAGAGCAAGGATAAAAAAAAGATAAAAAAAAAAAACAGTCAAGCTTCAAAACCACATCTGAATGTCTGGTGAGACGTGTTGTCACAACATGGGTGTAAGGCAAAACCAGCCTGAAGCTTCTGTCCTCTCCCTCACAGAAGAGGCCCTTAAAGGCTTTATTGTACTCACTGAATCTCCAAGTGTTGTGTCAAAGACAGCAAGCCTGAAAAAGAGAGAGAAGAAAAAAAGGGGAAAGAAGAAGAAATCAGTTGGACACAAAAGGCACTTCTTGTGTTTCTACATCTTAAATGCTTCACCTCTTAATATAGATTTATCAGTCTTAAGACTTTTATTCAGTGGCTTCTATCATTGATTCTGTAACTAAGATTAATCTAATGTGTAAATTCTGAGAGTTATCAGAGTGAGAAACTGAAGGATCGATTCTCATTTAAAGAGTTATAATTTAACGGGTTAAATTCCATGCTAGACTAGACAGGGTGATTTTAGATTTTTTTACTACACCAGATCTGGAGAATTCTCTGGACTGACAGGCCACAAGATCACAGCAAATCATCTTTTTTTTTTTCAGCTAGACATGAAAAAACAATATTCCAGTGGATTAAATCAATGCTATGTTATAATATTCATGTTTAGTAACTGGTGTAACTGGGTTTGTATTGAACATTTGATGAGGTAATATAACACTTACATGTAATACATTGGCGGTTTCTATAAGACTACAGGTGAAACAAGAAAAATAATACAAAAAACTTAAGTATCACTTTTGTGTTGATGTGAAACAAAAAAACTTTCAGAAAAATTAGGTTTCTCTCCTCATTTTAAGCTCCTGTTGACGCTGTATACGGCTCTGGTCAAAAACGTGAAACAGCACCACCCCCAACTGCGGTGAAACAGAGAATTTCAGTGAAACATGTATCACTCGCGTCCCATTCATTTCAATGTAAATCTTCTCAGACCGCTACGGCTCGTGGATTTTCGATGTTTCAAAGGACTCTAGTGGTAAATACATCCCACCTGTGAAACAAGTGACTGCATACTGTGATAGGGTAGTTCTCCACTTCTGAATGACTGACATGACACTGTGACCAACACAGTGTGGCCAATCGCCGCCTTTGTTGTCACTTCGTTCTATTTTATGTATTGAGAACGGACCTTGAATGTGGGACTGAAGCATCATACATAACAAAACACGTAGCACATTATTTACTAGTATTTATGAATAATATTTACTTTTATTTCATATGAAGGGCTTTAGCTTGTTAGCTTGACCACTTGCTAGCGATTCCCACCACCACAAAGTCAAGCTGGCCGTTACTGAAATCCTTGGAAAAAATCCCTGCTGGTATGACAGAGTGATTAACAACTTCACCAAGAAGGGTAGAAGGAATTAATTTATAGGTGAGAAAGAGATTATGTTTTCCTGGGATTTAGAAATATTGTTAATCATGTAGAGTTTAAATAAACATTACCATTTCGAGTTTGTAAGATCAAATACTTTTCATATTTACTGAGGTACTGAGTTTGTTTTGTGGCGCGTGACAGGGATGAAGCGTAGTTTGTTTCACCAAAAATATTGACCTGGATATTTTTACTGATGTAATAATTTAGATAAGATTTACACAGACAGTTACATTTAGACCCAGTTTTTTTAGGGGTTAACTGAGTTTAATGAACATGTCTGCTGACTTTCAGCACTAAATTATCCACCTGCCAGTGCACTGTAGTGAACCTTTTAAAAGCACAGGTCCTCTCAGTGGACAGTTCGATATTTTCACAGTGGTAAGGTGATAAAGTGTCAATTTTGCTCGTGTGGGGGGGTGTGTGTGTGTGTGTGTGGGGGAGAGAGAGAGAGAGAGAGAGAGAGAGAGAGAGAGAGAGAGAGAGATGAAGGAGAGGTCAGATCTGAGGATCCCACTGTGAAGATTCAACTCTCTTCTAACAATGTTCTTCTGTATGTGTGTACAAGCTGCTGCTGTACACCTAACCCTTCTAACACTGAACTCTAACCTTAACCTCAGAAACCAAAAAATCATCTTTACCCTCTTTTACTGCTTATAATAAACTGCAGTTTTGGAAAAAAATGTGAAGAGCAGCTGCTTGACCCCAAGATTCCAAAATGGTTTTATAATGACAGAAAAGGCTAAGATACCAACTTTAACTAAAGCGTTTCTCTCGCATTGCTTCGTAAATTACCAACAGAAAGATGATCACCATTTGATCCTCTTAAGAAGCACAGTCAGTGTTCTTCACAGTTAGAACCACGAAAGAACCTCATTTTGCAGGTAGATTGCATGGCTAATATTAGGCATCATAGTTTCATATAACAGTCAGTGTGGCTTCTGCTCTCTAGCTACAATCTCATAATACACCAGCATCAAAACCTTGCTTTCAGCTACTCTAGTTTAACATTTTCTTCATTGATTTTCATTGTTTTTAATTAAAAAAACAACAACAAATGTATTAAATTCATCAAATGTTTAAAAGGTTTTAAATCTCAAATGCTGACATATCTATGTAGGCTATCCTGTCAATGTATGGTTTATGTGTGACAGTCTCTTGTAAATACTTTGCAACTAAAATTCTAATGATAATTGACTGATACTTTAAGAAGCGTATTTTTCCTCTGTTTGATCCCAGTGCCTCTATTTAATCTTCCTTGTTCTGCTTGTATCATAACTCCACTATCAGGTGCAGTCCAGAGCAGGACGATTTGGTTCCTCTTAGTGTTTTTTCATCAGGCTCTTAGGCCTCCTTTACAAAGAAGTCCAACATAATCATTACAGTAATGTAATACAATGTAAAATAAAAGTAACCTAAAACAACTAGCATGTTTGTGTCCCTCATCACCAGGCAACGTCCACGCCTTTCTTCTTTACCTACCCCCCCTTTTTTTCTGTTTTAATTATTACCCTCTCTGTCATTAGTGAATTAGTCTGCCTCCTTCCTCTGGGACAAGAGGCCATGATCGTCTTTGGCTCCTCCCTTCCCTGAACCCTGCACCTCTGGGGAACAGAGATGAATAATACAAGAAAAAATAAGGAGATTTAATCCTAAGCTCTTATAACCGTGCTGTGTCTCCACTTTTCCAGACTCAGAGGATTTCGAGCTGGAGATTAGAAAAGACAAGAAGAACAGAAAGTCAGCCATTGCAACACAAATTTTCAGACAAATGTTTGAAGACAACTTCATATATATATATGCTACACCATGTGAAGGGCTACTTTGAAGAATTCAAAATATACAACAATTATCCCTATGATTCTAAAATGAATTAAATTAATTGTACAAAAAGAAAAATCTGCTGTAAGTAGGTGAAGTCCAAACTTTTGACTAGTACTGTGTTCTGACATTTCTGCAGTGGAGCCTTCTGTTCAAGAGCAGCCACATCAAAAGTAAGCAAAACACATAATTACCGGTATTAATATAATGAGCTCTTTGAGATAAGCCGGCCTGGCTAAGCTTCCCCTTAAAGCTGAATGGGAAATCGCACAGGGCAATTAAGCAGCCCATTCTTTCAACATGAGCAAACATATTTAGTAGATAATTAGTCGATAATTTCCCAGGTATGTCTGGCCCCCTGCTCTGAGTGTTGTGTTGTAGCAGGTACGGGGGACTGCTGTAGGGGGTTGCTCCATGGCGGATGGGCCTGTTAACATTAATTATAACTGGAGCCAGAGAGAGAGAGAGAGAGATCTGTTGGAGAATTATGTTTTGAGATTACTTCTTTATTTTGGGCCTAATTAATACTGAAATCTCTCCATGACATGCTCCCATCAGTCTTTAGCTCTCTCTTTATTCTTGTTCTTTTCTCGCTTTTGCACTCTCACACTCACTGTGTGATGAGATCCTGTGGGCTTTGCAATATGGCAGGTGTCTTTGTTTCTTTTTTCAACAGAATGAGAAGAAAAGAAAAAGGGCAAAAAACTATAGACCCTGAGGCCGTTTCTGGCAGTGTCTGGGATTTGCCTAACAGCTCCACCAGAGGTTTACATCTTCTTCACAACACGGCCCGATATAATCACAGATCAAAACAAATTACCCATCTGTGGGGCGGAGGACATGCGGCACTGTCAGAAACCCGGGGTTATGTAAGCTTCAGAGGCCCATGAGCTGACACTTACACACTTTAACCTCAACCTTACATCCCTACTGCTCCAGCTGCAAAGCACTGGGAAGTGTGTGTGTGTGTATGTGTGTGTGTAGCAGCAGTCAAGCAAAGCCATAGTGACAAAAATCAAAGCTCTGTTGCTTTTTAACAATAAGTAGAGTTTAGACAGTGCAGAAAAAAAACTAATAACCTCAAATAGACTTGCTTATTTGGTTTCTGACACAAAAAAGTGGCTAAAAATTGACAAAACTCATACTTCAAAATGGTGGCCACTAGTATTTTTAACTAATCAACGCTCTTTTTGTTTATTATACAAACTATATTATGCCTTAAATGACTCAGGCATGAAGATAAACTTGCTTTATGTTTTTCATTAGTATTCTAGGCTTTGAGCAACATTTAAGAATGAAATGTTCTAATTTAATAACCACATTTAGGGACGTGGAAAAATGTATAAGATAGATGTTTTTTGCCTTTGCCTTTTCTTAAAAGCAGCCTTACTTATGAGCTCTTGTGATTTGTATTATTAAGTGTTTACTGAGTCTGAGCTGGATTGAATAGCCTATGGCTGCACAGAATAAAACTTCATAAAAAAGTGTGAGAAATCCTCCCTTAATTAGAATGGGAGATATTAATCCATAACCATCCTCAGTACACATCCCTGTGCACTACATTAATCCACGAAGAAACAAACATAAAGCCTTTATGTAAAAATAGAAAACAATAAAAATAAAGCAGAACCATCAAGACAGTACACTGCCTGTTTTTTCTACTAAAGTTCGTGTGAGTTTTATAAGGGAAGGAAATTATCCATATCGAAAAACCAAGGCAGCCCAATATCTATAATTACACATGAAAAAATCAATATCTGTTGTACTTAAGGAATTGTGAAGCTGTGATACTCATGGAGCAGCATGAAACTAGCTCCCATTTGTGGGCTGTCCAGTCTGATGCAATAAAGAGAGGTGGCTGCATGTTGGGAGTGGCATTTTCATAGCTTTTCTTTCATCTCAGGCTTGTAGATTTTAGTGCATTGAAGGAAAGGCATTCCTATGGCAAGCAGCACATTCTTATACATGAATAGTTCTACTATAGCATTTAGAGTTAGGTGGTGTCTGCTAAAGTGTCTGGATAATCACACTTCATTTCTTGCGCAAAGAGTGATTTTTCATGCTCTGGTTTTGTTTCATATACAGTTCAATGACTTGCTCTTAGCAAGTCAGGCACAGAGGCCTGATGAGGCAGGATTTGCTCTTGTCAGTCAAGCATTCCTCCAGGGAAAACAACTTTACAAACTGAACAAGATCCAGATGAAAACATAGTTCTTAAGCTGGCTTAAATCAAAGCTATGTTGTAATAATAAGGCTAATTGACAGGTGCTCATAGAATTCATTCTGATGTACTATTAAATGTATTAGCAGGTTAACTTTTACTTATGAACTCCATTGTAAAGATTTAAAATTGCTCTCTGCAGTATAGAATGAAAAAAATAATTGTTTTATAAGAGAGCTATAATTTTTGTTGTTGATACATTTAACTAAATTTCTCTTAAGTCTCTTAATACAAGACCTAAAATGTTCAAACACAACAAATCAGGTCTTACACGCGAGAAACTGGACATAAGTTGTGGGCTGACATTGGGTGCCAGGAGGACAAAAGGCCAAAAAGTCTGGAAGTGATATTGGATGGCCCGTCCTTGGCACCTCTCTTGGCAGCCCCTGTGCCATACGACCGTCCCAAAGCCAGTGCCATGCAGACCTGCCAGCAGACTAGGTCTCTTGGCACACTTCTTGTAATCATTTTTCCCATCCAGAGGGCTTGGGCTCTGGAGTCTGTTCATCATGTACTAATCACAAACACTGACGCCGCCTCACGCTACATGCCCCGGGGCCAAACACCTCCCACACAGTTTTACCAAGCCCTCCAAACCAACCCTTACCATCCTACCACCACACTAAACTTGCTTCATTTTTTTTTTATTTAGCTTACCCATTTAAATGTTGAACTTGCACTTATTGCTGGCAGTAACAAAACTGCAGACTCTAAACTTTTTAAACTTTCTGCTCATGGAAAAATGAGCACATATTTTATTTGTTTTGTGGAAAAAAAACAACTATTTTTGTCATTTTGACACTGAACCAAATTGTAGATCCCAGAAATGGAGACTTGAACCTGTTGATCCAAAATGCACATTGAATCTAAATGTACTTCATTACATAACTATGAAGATGTAAATGCGTAATTACATTTAATTAGTATAGCAAAGTGACGATAATAGCTTTGGGCTTATTAAGGTTCCATCAAACATCAGGATGAACCACGAAGCGCCCTCTTGCCCGGGTCTGAAAAGCAAACGAGTAATTGAGCATCAATCACAAGGAGATAATTGCGCAGATAAAAGTGCGCAGGAACATCTGGAGCTGGTCTAAATTAGCTAGCGTGGGATGCCGCTGCAACAGCCGTAACTCAGGCCTACCTGTACATCATGCATCATATCTACTGGCTCCTTCTCAGTGGTATAAATTAGTGAGGCTGAGTGTCTCTGTTACAGCTAGGGGTGAATGGTGTCTAAGTCAGTATAAGAGAGTGAGGCAGAAAAGTTGGGTGCTTTTTTTCACAGTTACTTCTGTTTTCTTTTTCCTTGACACTGGAAACACTCTCTCTTTTGCCCTCTCTTGGTGTTTTTCTGCTGATTTCAGCTTCACTATGTTTGCCAATTATACAGGCCGAACAGGTGGCACCTTGCAGGTGGTAGGCTAATCCCTATAAAGATTTCACTTCATTAAGAAATCCGTTTAATGTATCCACTCGATTGATAAATCGTCCAAACTACAGGCCCTGTTTTATTCATTTATTTATTAATTTACTTATTTATTAGCCTAGTTTCTTTGCTATGCACCAGGTTGACCCATGGCAAGAAAAATTGTACAGTGTGCAAACAAATGAATCAGGAGTGACAGATTGCCATTATACACCTATATACACCTATGTAAATAATCCAGTGAATCATAATTGGTATAAAATCTCATTTTTTAAAAAGAGTTTTTATTTAAATCTTTTTGTTTTGCTTTGGCCTCTGGATATTACACTATGCATCATGTACACTCTTTAAACCAGCTGTGTAGATACATAAAAAAATTTTTTTGACAACTTAATGACCTGATTTTGACAGCATGTCAGGTGTGAACAGTGCAGCAGTCTTGAGCTTGGAGCATCTTGGTAAGTGTTAGGAAGGAGACTTGCAATGTATTGCAATTAGAAAATGTAAGGACATGCCTTAGCAGTTTTTTGAATACCTTTAGATATGGACCACCCGTCCGGCAGCTCAGAGTAATTATATCCTCCTGGTTATTACAATTATATGGTATGGAAAGAAAGCAAAAGCGAGTGGGTGAGAGATTCGCAGTTTGTCATCTTTAACCAGGAGGGTGAGTAGCTCAAGGTTGGATTTGGAGACACATGGAGACAGCCCCCTAATCAGCCCTGTCAAACAAGGCATGATGAATGTGTCTCCAAACCCTCCGAGGAGTGTAATATCCCAGGCTGTGATGTGAGAAGAGCTGAAAGACTGCCTTACTCCTTCAACAGCCAAAAGAGCCATCAAAATGGCACCTTCACATCTCTGCTAGGTCCCTGACAAGATACAAAAAGTGCTCCTGGTTGAAATCCTGTCACTTCAATTTGTATTTTGCTATCATAATTCCATGTATTTTCCTCTGTGTTTAAAAACACTTTTTTATTCAAAGGAATCGCATTAAGGTGCAAATATGCTTTTCAGACATATCATAGCTGGACAAATCAAAATCCACTTTTTTTTGAATATCCCAAAGTGAGTGCGATCTAGTTCACCAGTCATTGTAGTGATGCAATCAAACTGTTATCTCTCGGCTTTCATTCATTGTTAGCAACATAAGCGTCCTGGCTAAAGTTGCAATCATCCTGAAGGAAGTTTTGCTTTGAATCACTTTTTATGTGAAAAAAATACTATTTAATGCCTGTCATACTGTCTTATCTCCGGCATATTGCGTAGATTAAAGAAATGGGAACAAATGCTGTACTGCAACAGGCTGCAAAGAGCCTAAAGACACAAGACTTCTAGATAAAGGTGTTTCAACCACTTAGCATTCAGCACCAGCAGTCTACTGATCACCACCTGATCATCTGCACCTGTTTCTTCACTGGTTCAGGCCTTAAGTTAGATGGTGAACTAAGAGTTGCTCTTGGCTGTGCAGGATCACTAATCATAGCAGTGAAAGTGTAAGAACTCCAACAACACTGCTGTGCACATATTCTTACACCAGCATCACACCATACTGCCAACATATCAGTGTCACTGCTGAGTTGTGAATGGTTCACTGCCCAAGTAACAGAGGGCCTGTGGTCAGAAACTGACCGGTGATGAATGGGACAGAGGGTAGCTGACAAACTGTGCATTGACAGATGGGCTACAATCTGTAATTTAACACCTAACTTTTTGCATAAGAGGGGCTCATAATGGGATCAGTACCTAAAAGCAGTAGCTGGACCAGGACGGACATTTTCTCAGGCCAAACATTTAATTAATAACTTTTTTTTTTTTTGCCAAACACTAACAAAACAAAAAAAAACAGACAAAGAGCTTATAAAATCCAAACCACTGCATCCATGCTTCTCCCTGTTAACATTTATGTGTTCAGATTTAATGAAGCATGTTCATAGTTGAATTACATGTTTGTTATTATTGTATTCATGTCATTTTACATGGTATGCTTGGCTACTTTCATTAGTGTTACTTTCATTTCAGTTTGGATCTTCTTGCCAAGGTTGAAACACTTAGCCATGTGATTGTTTATTGGTTAAGATGGAATTTCGACTGTTTGATGTTAAAATTAATTTATGAACACACATTTAGTTTGGTTAATTTATTGATGAGATCTAAAATTGAGCAGTCGTTCTGGTTGGGCCAAAAACAATAAATAGGTAGGCCTAGGTGTGCTGGCTTCAGTGAGTGTTAGTATGTTGTTTGGGTTTCTAATAAATTGGAAGGGGAGTGTGTATATATATTCCACTTTTCACAGTTGTGCAGATGTGCTCTGGTTGCATCCTTATTAAACATACATATGGCACATAAGCTAGGCTGGGGCATCCAGAGAGTTATAATGAGACTCAAAGAGTTAACAGGCTGCCACGTTTCACACTCTGCTGTCACCGGAATAGCAGCTGGGACGCACACAATGGCGTGCAACCCTGCAATCAAACATTAAACCACTCTCTTTTCCTCCTCCCTAGCTGCTATCAGCCATGTAGCTATTTGGCTGTAACAGCATCTCGATCCCCTGTCACATTGTGACATAAGAGATCACCTTCTGCAAAGGATTGGTGCTTTAATTACTGACCAGCCGCCCGCTACGGCACATCACAACAAATGTCAGTTGAAAGTTCACTGCTCACCACCAGTCCTAACAACAACGCTTCACTGTTAGGCGACAGGCACTGTTTAATAGACGCTCTTCTTTGAGCTCCCATGCTTTGGCTTCCTATTTTTATTTATTTATTTATTTGTCTCCTCACTGTGGAATGTTTGCAGCTACTGTCACCGCCGTGTCCACAACATTGTGTTTTGACGTTTTAGACTTGCAGTGTGCAGGTTAAAGCTGTCTGTAGCCAAACATGCTTGCATACGCTTTAGCACTGATGCTTCACTTACTGATAGGGACAGGATTATGTGATAAATATCCTCTTCCTATTAGCATACAATGAAGTAAATGACCTCATTCTGCTTTGATCATCCATCAGCATCATGCACTAGTAGCACAGGTTTTGTACATTGTAAAAAATGTTAATTTAATCTAAGAATACTTAATGTGATAACAAAATCAATGTGGCTGGTTTTATTCACTTCTTTAAAAGAAATAAAACAAATAAAAGTTTTATTTAGATGACATTCAAATGATATGTAATATCAGTTTAAACCTCAAGGACACTTCAAAAACAACTTCTGTTCCACTTTTTACTGTGAAACCTCCCATGCTGAACATGTACTAGACCTTTTCAAAGCCAAATTGAGTCAATTGAGATTTTTTTCTCAGAACTTGGCCATTTTTAAGCACATTATTATGCACTTAAAAATGATTAAGACCACTGTAAGAGTCATGTAACTTGTGACTGGAGATTTGTAGCTAATCTATGACTTTATATTGTATTATTATATTGTTACTGTCTCTGTGTATCTGTGTGTTCTGGCAGTAATTACATAAGATATTTCCCCCGGGATCAATAAAGTTTTCTGATCTGACTCTGATTCTTAATTATTTCAGGATTTGTGTTTCCTGTCTGTGACAGCTGAGGAAAAAATGTAATATTTCTATGCTTTTGGAGCCTATTTGTGGCACAACATTTACTTGCTCTTTCTTACTCCTAAAACTCCTGGTGGTATCATGGTGGTACACTGCAAAAACTCCTGATCTAACTAAGACTTACTTATTTCTAGCCTAAAAGTCTTCTTGTTCTTGTTTTGAGAATAATATACTATATAAGAGCTGATTTTTTGCTCTTATATTGTACATAAAGATTGTTTTAAGATATTTTTTCTATTTAAAGAGCAAAAATCAGCTCTTATATAGCATATTATTCTCAAAACAAGATAAAAAAAATAAGAAATAAGAAATAAATTAGAAATAAGATTGCAAGTCTTAGTTAGATCAGGAGTTTTTGCAGTGTAACTGGTTAGTTTATATCTGTTAATGAATAGTTCATATTAAGATGTAAACTGGAAACATGCTATTTCTTATAACGAGTATGACACACCATGATAGCCAAATGCAAAATGTCCTAGTGTTTCAATGTGTCTGAAAATCATCTGAAATTCTTTGATTATAATACCAATTTGATAAAAAATAAGTGAACTTGCTTCCAACTTTGTGATGTAGTATACTATTCTCCTTTAGAGTATAGCACAGTGGTCCTCAACCTTTATTTCGTCACGGACCGGTTTAATATCAGAAACAATGTTCACGGCCCGGCCTTTAAGGAGTGGCAGATAAATATACATATACGTATTCATACAAATTAATGATACGCATAAAATGGGGATATTTTAAAATAGAATAATGGGGTATCTTTAAAATATAATAATAAACGTAAATCCAATGTGTACTCACAGCTTTATTAACAGCATTTTCATAGCAACGAGCCAACAACATAAACACGGGTAACATCCACGTTTTTTTTCTGTGACCGGTACCACATGACCCACGGCCCGGGGGTTGGGGACCACTGGTATAGCACACTGTTACGGTAGAGACAGGACAGAAGTTATTTCAAGGTTTTAGAGGTTTGTTATAAAATACTACATTTATTGAAAAAAAAAACAGTTAACATTCTTGTTACTGCAATTTTAGTTAGTTTTCTAGTATTAATTGTCAAACACTGAAAAGTAAGCAATGAAATAATCTTGTAAAGTATAATCAGTTCTTGTCTTGAGTGTACAGGGTTAATAGAAACCTTAACTAATGTTCTTTACATTTTATAAAAAAGCTTTTTAGAAAAAAAACTTTTAAAGTACCATCTTTTGAAAGAGTCTTCATTTAACTAAATTGGTTCTTCTATGGCAGCACCTTAGTCCTTCTTAAGACTAAAGGGTTTAATTAAGTTAATTTAGGCAACCTAAATGAAAATGAAGCCATTAGACATAAATGTAGCTATTAGTTGACTTTTTAGACATAAATGCCTTTTAGCCCTAACCTTAAATGTCCATGATGCAATGTCCTCAACCTTGAGCCCTCCTTTGCCGTCTAGAGCTGTAGGGGGCGGCCTAACCTCCTCCCAGGTCTTCCATAGTGGGATCTCCTACAGACACACATCATTTAGCAGCACACACTGTCTCCTATTCCCCAGGAGCTCCCCTTCTGACCTTTATAAATTTGTAACCCCTGAGAAAGTGACATTGAGGAGCGTAGGAAGTAGCCACCCCAGCGCCTGCTGGACCATGTGGAAGGTGTAATAATTAGCAGGCTTTCAGGTTGGTGATTCTTAACCTTTCTGATGCAGCGGAGATGCTGCAAACATGCCGGCACGTGCGTTTTCTGGGCCAATCCACAAAAGACAGTGTGTGGATGGTGATATTCTGGGCCCACTTTGCATCCTATTAGAGCCCAGCTCTGACTCATTTACCCACTTGGTGGCGAGAATGCCATTATTTTAGCTACACTTTAACCTCCAGGTGTTTAATTGTGTGAAGCCAGTCGGTTTATGAGACACCTCTGACCCCGTTTTTCTTGCGCTTTTCTGTGAAGCAGTGGCAAGAGTGTGAAAGAAAGGTAAACCTGCCCTTGACGGCATCCCAAGCGTACACACACACACACACACACACACACACACACACACACACACATACATTTTGGCAAAATGTCATTATACATTCCATGAGCATTATATATTGCCGCTGTAGGAACAAAACCTTGTATCTCCACAACTTTCCAGTAGGAGTAAAACATAATAAGTTATAATGGATAGTAATGTAACAGTATTTAATCATTAGTCATTTTAGTCTCTTTTTATGTGTCCATTCATCCTGAAAAGTTCACGCAATGTAAAGGGCTGCCGAAAAAAAAATAATAATGAAGCTATAAGACACAGCCGTGACACTGACAATATATTTTAAAACAAATTTTAGAACAAATCTTTTATCTCTAAAATGTTAAATCTACAGGAGAAATATTCTTAATGAAAGTTAATGGATTCAAAATAATTATGGATCATTTCTATTGGTTCATTTGCTATAAACTGTACACAGAATGTACACAGTTGCTGTTGTTGGCTGTTTGGGTGAGTTTGTAACAATTATTTTAGAATCAGTGGTGGCTCCTGGTCAATATTTTTGGTGGAACTAACCACCCTTCATCTCGTGCTGGAAAACAAACTCGGTTCCTCGCCGTGCTTAATTTTCTTGCCCCAAGTACTTCACCTTCATGTTCTGCTTTTGCTGCCTCACATCTTCTCTCTCCTGCTCTTCCCTCAATCTCCTCATAGTTAGTGTTAAACTACAAAATATAAAAAGTATTTTAATGTGTATATCTTACAAACATGTAATAGTAATGTTTATTTCAACAGTACATTATTAACAATATTTCTAAATCACAAGCAAACATATCTAACCTCTTTCTCACCTTATAAATTAATTCTACCCTCCTGGTCTTCTTGGTGAAGCTGTTAATCACTCTGTCATACCAGCAAGGTTTTTTCCCCCAAGGATTTCACCAGTGCCCAGCTTGACTGGGTGGTGGTGGGGATTGTTAGCAAGTGGTCAAGCTAACAAGCTAATGCCCTACCTTCTGTGCACTCGTACAAAAATAATTAAAAATAAATTCTAAATATAGTATTAATAAATACTACTAAATAATATGTTACCCATTTTCCTGTGAAGCTTCAGTCTCACACTCAAGGTCCGTGCTCAGTACATAAGATAGATTGAAGTGAAAACAAAGGCGGCGATTGGCCACACTGTTATGTCAGTCATTTTGAAGTGGAGAACTACCCTATCACAGTAGGCAGTCACTTGTTTCACGGGTGGGACTTATTTACCATTAGATTCCATTGAATCCTCGAAAATGCACGAGCCGCCGGAGTTTGAGAAGATTTACATTGAAATGAATGGGACGCGAGTGAAACATGTTTCACTGAAATTCTCTGTTTCACCGCGGTTGGGGGTGGCGCTATTTCACGTTTTTGACCAGAGCTGTATACAACTGTAAATCTATTGAGGAGCTGAAATTAGGAGAGCAAACTTATTTTTATGAGCATTTTTTTTTCACACCAATAAAAAAGTGACAGTTATGAAGTTTTTTGTACTATTTTTCATAGTGAAACATGTAGTTTCACCTGTAGTCTTATAGAAACCTCCACTGTTTAGAATCCTAACTCTATACCTTAATCTTAGAAACAACAAAGAAATCAAATCAAAAATAAAATCTGGACCGTTCTGCTTGTTCCAGATATTTTGGTGTGATTCAAGGTCTGGACTGAACATGCACATGCTGGATAAACCAGATAACTATTTGACCAATTCACTAATAAATCCACAAGTGGGTAAGCACCAGTCATGACTGAGCTACAGCAGCAGTAAAAATTGAAGGGATCAGGCAGGAGAAAAGAACTGAAATCAGTTTTTCTGCTAAATGCAAAGTACTTTTTTTAGCATTGAAACACTACCAAAGATAAACACTTGGTTTGTTTGACTGTCATGTAAATTCACAGTCACCAGTTACCGACCACAGATTGTTGCATAATTTGTTTGTGACAAGGACAAACACACGGAACAAAAGGTACCACTCTCCAAAGGCACAAGTCTACCATGCTTACTTACTACTTTGTATACTTTCCTGTACTTACACATATAAAGTGGTACTTAATAACTACTTCCACAAAAATGAAGGTCTTTCCTACTAACTATACAAGTTACCCTTATTAATGACATGAGTAATCACTGATGTCTTAATTGCGCTCTCAATGTACTTATGTTATCATTAACATACCTCATCTAATGAATGTTTCTTTAGGGAACCAAGAGTTGGTCTCCCATAGCATTGCTCCGAACAAGACCTCTTTGATATAACACAGTGAGAGCTACTGTGCATGTCTTTTTCTGTGGCTTATAATAGGAACTCTTTACAAATGGAGGATCACCTCTGTGATTTAGGCCTAACCACTTAGTGAAGATGAGATCCTACATAAAAAGAACATGTCAGACAACAGAAATACATGCAGGTAAAGCATAGTGATTAAAGCCCAAGTGCTGTGGTCCATACAACCATGCACAGTTGACGGAGAGGCAAATAACAGCAAATCAGTAGATTAATTAACAGATTAACAGATTACAGATTAACAGAGACTCCCACAATTGCTAAGTGCTTGTTTATATGTTTAAACATAATTATCAGTTCATTGGGGCAGCAATAAGCACGAGTTAGTATGTTAATGTGTAAATACATTATAAGCTAATGGTAAAATGAACAGTGTACTCAATTACTGATTACTAAATTCAGAATTAGGCACTAAATAATAACTAATCTTTCATTTACAATCCTGTCAAGTGGTACCAGACAGACCAGCTGCGACATGATAAAACTTTTGTGCTATGCATATCTATGTACATGTATAGTATTTAGTGGGCGTTTCATATTATATTCTTGTATAGTTTTTATTCTTATAGTTTTTGCTGCTCTTACCTTTGTAACTTTGCACTGTCCACTTCTGCCATAGCAATGCAAATTATCTTATCTACCTCAAAATGCAACATCTGCCGGTAGCCCCAAGCAGTAGTTACTAATAAAATACTGCTCACCCTCCAGTACATCCTCATTTTTTTGTCATGTACATGACAGTGTTTAGGTCTCCTGTCTGTTCTTAAGATCACAAAATTTCCCCTTTTCATATTTTAAGAAAGACACAAGCCTGGAGCTCATTCTAACCTAATGGAACTGGAGAAGCCCACTGACGCAGGTGGACACCCCCCAACTCCCTAGTGGTATGTGAGTGTGTTTGTGAGTGTGTGTATGTGTGACCTCTGTTCTGGCTGTGTGTCCTCTAGTCTGACAGGATTCTCCTCCAGCTCCTGGCGTTAACTCCAGGGCCTCTGCCCCAGATGGGCCGCTTCCCCTAACACACACACACACATACACACACACACACACACACATGCGCGCACATGCACACGCACTTGCAGCATTTACCAGGGAGTGCTCTCTGCTTGTCAGGACTCATGTGAGGTTGAAGAAAACAGTGATCAGAGGGTTTGGAGGTAATGGTTGAGAACTTTCAACACATTTAAACAGCAGAGGAGAGATTTCCCACTGCCCTAACCTGTGTGAACTGGCTGGGATTTTCTACAGCCGCTCTAATACCTCATGCAGTAGAGACAGATGGCTGTGATCCTCTGTGGTTTGTGATTTAAACTAAATAAAGGCAGAAGTGCTGGCTGAGCTTACACTTGGCTGCCTGACACTAACGATACAGATTCACCTGCTGTTTGCCTTTTTCACAACAATAAACCTGACAAATTCAAATTTACACAGTTTCCCCCCAAGCTTTTATCCCATCACAAACTTGAGGCCAAATCATGTCATGATACTGAGTAACCACACTAACAGACTAATAGGTCTGTTATCTTTAAGTAGGCTATGGCATTTGATTGAATCACATGTTAGTTTGTTTATTTTTATCCATAACAGATGTGTATGTATTCGGAACTACTTGATATGCTTTAAGGCAAGTGAGTGATGGTTTAGGAATGCTGGTTTAAACTTGGTACCTGTGGCTCAGCTGTGGCCAGCAGTGATTACAGATGCTGATCAGGCACACTCCAGCAGCACACTGCCACAGTGCTCATATGGTACCCAGCTGAGAAGGAGAAGGTTCTGCCTGACCTGTGTTGAGCCCATTAGAGCCTCACATGCATCAACGTAGACCAAGCAGAGACGTTTTAATCTGTTGAATTAATTACAACCCAACCCAAAGGAAAATTATTTCCTGTGAATAAGATGCCCTTTTTAGGAACACCAGCCTTGAACAGGTTTATTAATATGAACAAATATATTAATAGTTTAAACATGTATTAATAGTTCAAATAAATCATGTTTAAATAAATCATCAAGTTCCACTATGGTTTAAATTAGTGGTGGGCCGTTATCGGCGTTAATGTGCTGCGTTAATGTGAGACTCTTACAGGCGATAAAAAAAATCTCGCCATTAATTTATTCACAAAGTTGGGTTGGGAGCTGGGTCCATACTACACAAGCTATGATGATTTTCACCTTGATATTTTAGCGCAGATGTATACCTAGCCGAATTGCACTGTAGGGGGCGAGAATGAGTCTTCGAACCTGTGTGTATGCCTACTGTGAAATTACTACATCAAACGTGACGTGCCAACATGGATGCAGCTATGAAGCCGCTGGGTTTGTTTCAGGGAAAATGTATTTTTAAGTAGCTTTCCAATGGAAACCCCGACAAGACTAAAGTTGTTTGCATCTTGTGCAATGCAGAATTAGTTTACTGTAGGAGTTGAGAAACCCTTTCTCAAAGACTCACTTTTAGTCATTATTTGGGTAGCACACATATTCTGAATGCCTTCGGCAGAATTCAAATGAGCCATTTTAATCTACAATAATTCCAAGATTCAGTGATATTAATCTAGATTTAAAATTTAGATTTAATCTATGCCCACCACAAGTTTAAATACTTCACACTGCAATTGTGGGTTGTGTCACGGTCGGTGGCCGCTAGTGGCCACTGTTTGTTTTTCCCTGTTTTTTGTCCTGTGTGTTCTGGGGTTCTTTTATTTTGAAGTTCTGAGTTTTGTCACGTGCCCTTTTGTTTTCACCTGTCCTGTGTTATTGTTCAGATTACGTTCTGTATATATGGTGTGTGTCTGCTACCCTTCCTCATGTGTCCATCGCCTTATCACCGCCTTATTCTCGCCCTGATCTTGTTGCCTGTTTGTTTCGGCCCCAGCGCCAGGTTTCCTTTTGTTATAGTTATCAAATGTAAATAAACATTCGCACCAGCATGGAAGCCTGCCTGTTTCGTCCCCTTCCTTCCCAAGGTAAATCACGACAGGGCGTTCAACCTCCCTGTCGTGACAGGTTGTTTGTGTATAATTGTGTATCATTCAAATTGGATGTTTAAGATGGTGTATGATGAGGATGTGTATGACTACTTATGATTTTGCATCGTAACTTGGTTTGGCTTGAAAGAAATCATGATACAGTTGTAACTTTGGATAGACAATTTTTAAGTAAACACAATAGACAATTGCACATTATTAAGGATAAATATGTTTATTATCAAAAAGAAAAGTATCAATACAACTTTTTGCCCAGAGAGCACATAAAGAGGAAAGCCTATTTCTTTCTCATTTTCCAGGTGTGGTATTTAATTTCGATGCGTTATTGCTGGGGCCTTTGTAATTAATGATTACAATAAAAACCATGACCCATCATTGTTGGCACCAAATGAAATACCTCAGTGATCCTTACAAACAGCATAAGCAGTACAAACATATAACATCCCTATCACTATCCTTCCTAAACGATTCAGAAATGGCAAATATTATAATTAATATATATGACAACAGATTAAATGTTAAATTAGATGAAGAGATTATAAGTTAAAGATGAGCTAGTAAAATATTGTTTGGACTGCAGAGGACAGCTAGTACAAATTATGCACTACCAGATGATCTATAGTCTCCACCTTGTTAGGGAATAGTTAGAGACTATAGAGGGTTTTTTTTTTGTTAACACAGACAATGAGTTTGTTATTATGTGGCAAAAGACATGCTAGATAATATCACAGATTGAATATAAAGAATGAAGAGTTAGATTCAGATCCCTTAAATGCATTTCTCTTTAGAAAAGCTCCAGATTGAAAGTTAACTGCCATTATGTAGAACGTAAATTGTTGCATTTTTTCAAGCAGACCCTTGACTTTATACCCCTTTTTGCATCTGATTATGACTAAAGCAGCATATTTGAAATTTCAATCAGCTGCTCATTAAATATTGATGGTCCCTCTTGCTCCAGACGGAAAGAGTGAAAATCTCCCGTTCCCACACGTTCAAGCCGAAATGTCAACGGGGAGTTTGGACAGGTCAAGAGGTCACAGTCTCAGATGAGAGATAGCTGCTTCAATCAGACCTTTAATGATGGAAACTCAAAGTACATCACATTTTAGAGTTTTATGATACAGCATAATATTACAGTCTGTATTCTAATACAGACAGTGATGGAAGTCAGTTTCCAAATTATGTACACAACGAACCTCTTGGCTGTTTCACGATGGACAGTTCTAGCGGATCTAAAATTATAATAGAAATCGAGGACTGAGTAAGAGTGACAGGCTTTATATGAGGGGTCGCGATGCCTTCAGGCCATAAAGCCATCCTTTGTGTTCAATATTCCAGGCAATAAAACAAGATTAGCCTTCTTTTATTGTCCAACTCAAGAGGCGGATTGCTTTTTCAATTGGACTTTATGGACTTTGTGCGATCGTTACATTGTCTGAAACAAACCCTACAAACATATCAGTGTTCACAAGCGAGAAAACAACATTAACAACCTGTTTACCAGTACAGCGGCATGTTCAGAGTGCAAGAGCTTGAGGAGAATTGCTGGAAATCAAGATAACTAGGTGGCTCACCTGAAAAGAATCAGGTAATTTAGATGTCACCTTGAGTGTTAATGATGACAGAACAATATTCATGCAATCAAGTAATCATTTTATATTATGTAATTTTCACTGATAACTCATTGGTGAACAGGATTGAACATAAAACATTAAATGGTTAACAAAACAACTGTAGACTTGTGTCACAAAATCTTGTCATGGATTTTCATCTTCTGAACTTTCGTTGTTGTAACCAGTATCCTGCCCTGTGTGACTGTGTAAGCACAATCAGATAAGGTAGGGAAAAAAGGAAAGGAGTAGAAAAAAGATAGGAAAAAATGGAAAAAAGAAGATGAGCTAGAGAGGTAGTCCATCTGTAGCCAGAGCAGATGTCAGAGCTGATCATACTGTAAGAAGAGTTGGGCTGTACTCCCCTACGTCTGCACTTAGGCCTTTTGGCAGACACTTATTAGGGCAGAATAAGAGGGTGACTTTTCAATTCCAGCCATGATTTGTTTCTGTATTACATTTTCCGATGGAAGGATCTGATGGAATTTTTTCCCACCCCTCTCGCCGTTTCATGGCAGAGAAAGCGAAGAGTGTCCTGTAATAGGTTATCACAAGCTGTAGCTTTTGCAAAATAGAAAACTTCAGCATGTGTACGTCCGCAGCGCTGTGTCAGAGACTTAAATATACTTCACAAATGCATTCAGTCCCTTTATTGCTATTGGTTTCCGGCGGCGTGTCGTAGCTAAATTTACATTTTTTCCCCCCTTGGCACCGATGCAATCCATGTTCTTCTGGCTTTTTGAATTACAGGACGAAGTCGCTTTGGTTAGAATGAGACACTCCAAGTGCTGCAGTGTTTGTATCACTATGAATGGAAATGTGCGTGTGTGTGTGTGTGTGTGTGTGTGTGTGTGTAAGGAAAGATAATATAAAATAAGGAAGCTGAACAAGTATTCTTGTCATAGGTGTATCAGCATCTGTAGATGCAGAATAAGAAACAATCAAATTTGCGACTAAAAATAGATGAAACAGAGGGCCCTTTTCCATGTGCATACTATCATTCAGCAAAACAAAAACATTTTCAAACATTTTTTATAGATCAACTTTAGTAAATTAATATTATTATACTTTTTTAATATTATTATATGATTTTAACAACCTACAACACGGTAACATTTTGATTTAATTTCACTACACAACACTGACACAACAGTGCCATTAACATAATAGAGTTATTTTGGTGACAGATACTGTGGTCATTAAATTAGCATCAACTGTTATAACAGCAAACATTGTCAATTAAAGTCAAATTCATTTTAATTATTCTAATCACAAAAGACATTATCACAAAGGAGCTTTAAATCTGGCTACTATCCCTGAATAAGCCAGAGGCAACAGTGGAAAAACACACATTGTAATGGTTAAATAAGATATTGCCATATAGTTATTTAAACAGGAGAAATGAGATGATCAGCATACCTGAGACTTGTGGGATACAAACTGAGCAAATACATCAGGGCAAGAAAGGACACCTGAAGAAGGCACCAATGACCTCTGCAACACCTTAGAGATCCTTAAAAGCATCACCATGAAGAAGCTGGAAAGAATGGGAGAAACATTTTAGGTAGGAAAGGAGAAACTGCACTGATGATCCCCACTAAGTTCAGGAGGCAGAAGGAAACAGACCATCTAATCCGTGTGAGGGTGCAGCTGACGAAATACTGGAGGAAGGCTTTAGAGGAAGAGAAGGAGAGCAGACATATGGAGCAGACACTCAGGAGAGCTGAGAACCTAGAAATGCAGGACGAAGTATTGGACAAGAACAGGCTCCCTTCAAATTTGTAAAGGGTCTCTTCACAGAGGCAAAGAACAGAAGTCGCTCAGTGTCAAAGGCACACCTGGAAAAATCCTCACCAGGAAACAGTAGTCAAAAAGTGATTACACACCAATCTGACTAAAGGAAAATGGCTAATGACAAATTGACCAGTTTCACCTGATCTGCCACCTAAACACTTTCGCATGGCGGTTCACAGGCTGGAAAGACACTTGCAAAGAAACCCTCTGATTGAAACATCAGTCCAGAAAGCAGGGATCCCAGGCTTCTCCAACTGGCTGGAAAACACTGGAACATTTGGGCACCAGATCTAGGTCACCAAGGGGGAGGGGACAGACCTTCATGTGATGCTCCCAGACCGCACAAGTGGCTTTGGCTCAGTCTTTCAACTTCCTGTTTGACAACAGCAGTCTACACAACAGTGGGGCAAATTAAGGCCATCTCTACCATACCCATGCTAGCTTTCTCCATAGCCATCAAGGTGTTCATTACAGCATCTTGTTGGGTGGTTGGAGGGCCATTTGCAGCCCGAGCTGCCCCTATCCTGGATGCTGTGAGGAGATGGACCCAATTTAAAGCAAATGAGCAGGCAAAGGTGGTGCTCAAACTCATGCATATTGTGGGTTCTGTGCTGCAAGGAAGCCGCCACAGCCGTGACCTTGGGTCTCAGAGATGCAGGCCCATGGTTCAGGAAATACATCAGCATGAGGAGGCAGCAAGGTGCACAAAGGCTTTTGCTTGGCGAAGGCAAGGGAAATAAGATGGTACAGAGTAGAGAAGAGAAAGATTTCCTGGAAAGAGCAGTGGGAGATGGAGACAGTGAGCTTCACCACCAAAGCTGCCTGTGATGCCCTGCCATCTCCAGAGAACCTCCGCCACTAGTAAGAGGATGACCCCTCATACTGCCTCTGCTCTACTCCTGCAACAATAAAACACATCAGACTCAATGCTGATACACCATGTGCTATGGTGTCTTGCTGTAGTTCTGGAAAGTCAGCAGTGTCAGCGCCCTTCCTCCCCCTTCATCCTTCTAGCAGGCAACAGTATTTGTTTGGGAAGGTGAGGGTCAAGCCACATCAAGACATTTACGACATTCCTTGTGGCAGAAAAAAAGGTTTAAGAAGTTCGGAAGAGCATGAAACAGAATTCTTACTGGTAGCAGCATTATGCAGTGTGTGTGTTATGCGAGGCACTCCAGACAGTATGTATTGCAGGTTAGTGTGAATGAAGCCAAAATTTTCCATTCTGAAACAAATAGAAGATTATGACATGGCTAAGGTTTAAATACATGCACGATTAGAGCAAAATAGGTGAAATGCCTAAATTAATTTTAATTAGAAATTTGAAAAAAAAAAAAAGGTTAACACCACTCTGATTGGCTGATTGAAAAATGCCCATCTGAAGTTTGGTTGTTTCACAGGAGCGCTGACTTCAACTGCACGTGTTACAAAGCTAGCCAGGAAAACCCAACCACAGTTCAAAAACACACATTTAACAGAACTGCCCTCTCGGGGTGTTATTAATTACTCATCTTTCATTGCATTTATAAGACCTTAGTCTATTAGTCTAGTTCATTTTTAGATTTTTTAAATATTTTACACTTAGATTAGGTTGCTTAATTTTAACAATAGAAGATGTCCCCCCATTCTCCTCCTTAGATTACACCCTGCAAGTTACTGTCTACAAATCGCAGCTGTCTGTGTCTGTCGCTTTTTTCATCAAACCTGGGTGATGGGCCTTGTCTGGATTGATGTGTGTCCTGTTCATTTAGCTGGTTTTACACTCCTTAGCGTTTTTACTTTCACAAAACAGTGCCCTCTGTCTCCCACTTGATTGCGTATCGACAACAAATCAGTGCAGAATAAGGAATGGTGTGGATGCTCAGGCTGAGCAGATAACTGCAGATTCCAGCCACTCAGGATACATGTGTTTGCAAAACGCTGTCATCGATTCCTCCAGGGGATGGGAGCTGGATGAAGAAGGATTCTTCTCAAACTTGACATTTCGTTAACGGCATCAGGGATGCAGATGCAAAGAGCTCAAGCGCCCTCAGCCAGCTAACCCTTGCAGGGTTTAAGTAATAGACTGTGAATCCGATTATCAGCATCAGCCTCATGTGCCTTAGACCCCCTTAGCTGAGGAGTTTGACGCAGGGTGGAGCAAAGAAAAAAAAAAGTTTGTTTTTTCTTCCCTTAGGCCTATTCAATAAATGAACGGCGGCAAGGGGGCCTCTCTCGCCCACACCGAGTATCTTTGAAATGGGTTTTGTATTGATTTTTGTAACTACCCCGTTAGATGACGTTATGCCTTAGCGTGTCATTTCTAGATGGGCCCGGCCCCGAGCAGGTCATCGAGGTGATAACTGTCATTTGGTGAGACAGAAAAGCAATCATAGCTTTTTCATTACCTACTGTTTGGCCCCTGCTCGCCTGACTACCAGTGGGATCGCTTGACATATTATGGCCCCCGTGATTTAACTGCTCTCTTAAATTAAGTGCTGGAATATCAAGCTGTAGCTTTTGGAAAAATAAACTCAATGTCAAGGGATCAAATGCCCTGTGGGTCAAAGTCATGAACTTGTAGCAGTGCACTCATCAATTTCAAACTTGTATGGCCCGTGTCCTTTTTTAAGCTCCACAGAGGAGTTTGATTATGGTTAGCAGATGCAGGCAGGGTTACGCACGAGGAGTGTGTCTGCTCTGGTCCTACCAAACCATTTCTAACTGAGACACACTGCAGCCACTGTCCGTATCCAAAGATCATGCTTCTTCAGATTTCTCTCGTTTTCTCACCATGAGGCATTTGTTGTAAACATTAAACCGTCTATGGCTGCTTTGATTCACAAGGTTCTCAAAAAGCAATTGCCCTGAATACTGATTAAGAAGCTGCAAGTTTTGGGGGTTATACCATACTATGATATAAAACCTAATGAGGTCCTGGTGGAAAATTAATTGAATACTCTTTATAGGAATCTAGGATTTGGAAATGGATGTCAGGTATTTCAAATTACATCATTTTAAGAACAGCCTACTAAGTTTTGTTCAAGATTTTTTTGCATCGTTCATAACCCTTAATAGCATTGAACATGTTTTTTTAGATTTGTGTCCTTTTGGTTATTTCTGAAATGACATTCAGTTTTGGTTTAAATAAATAGAATTTATTCTGGGTGAACTGCTGCAAGTGTCTCTTAAGTGCTGTAAATCTAAACAAAACAAAAAAATTAACCAGATGAATTGAAAACACTTTTAAAGAGTGATGCATACTATATAATAAACATTTAAATGCACAAATGATTAAATATCCATGACTAATTGTTTCAGTCAAGCTGTACTGTTTCCTCTTATGCTCTTAAAAAGCCTTCAGCATTTCTGATAAGAAACAGACACGGCCACGCTGGATTTTTCCCATCTAGAAGGAGAGTGTAAATGTAGCAGCCTGGGCGGAGAAAGCTAAACACCAGCTGGTCAGAGCTGCCTGGATCAATAAACAGAGGATGGACAGATCAGATCTGAATTAGGCTTTTAATGCAGAATAGATAATCATAGTAATAGTAACTTACTATTAATAATAAGCTTTGGAAGAAACACAGAATGAAATGGGTCAA
Organism: Hemigrammopetersius urotaenia; assembly: GCA_037974485.1. Classification (NCBI taxonomy): domain Eukaryota; kingdom Metazoa; phylum Chordata; class Actinopteri; order Characiformes; family Alestidae; genus Hemigrammopetersius; species Hemigrammopetersius urotaenia. Next base: position 17,690,456 of record JBBPDC010000007.1, on the reverse strand, counting down.
TTACGTTTATCTTGCTTACTGTGAACTTTAATATTAAGCCATTAATTCATCTCAGTTCAGCAGAATTTGAACGATAACACCGAAAGGAACAAGCCCTAAAACACTTTCCATATAACAAAGTAGTAAAACAAAGTGTTGATGTTACTGAGTGACAGTGTGACACACTGACACTATTATGACTGTTCTGACCTAGTGGGTAATCTTTGCCATGCACACACACACACACACACACACACACACACACACACACACACACACACACACACACACACACAGAGTGGAAAACCTCAATTGAGCCAATACATGCACCACAATCTCTCTCCACCCCACATGAAACACGGCTCTTGTTTTGTGTCCCATAGAAAAAGAAGAATGGTGCTGCCAAATTGGTAATGTCATTAGTGAGTAGGCATAAGGTTAGTCCCCTTACATCAGCTGCTCAATGTGACCCCCATTATTCTCAATCAAGTCATCCATTGCGACGCCCTGCAGTGGGCTGATCTCTCCTGTACGCCTTCCAGGAACCCGGCCGCCTCCCGCCCCGCTGAAGAGGGACACATGCGCCATCCTCTCCAAAGGTGTTATGGGTTCTTATCAGCAAGACCATTCCATGGATGGCTGCCCTAATTGAGAATAATGAGGGTCACATTGAACATATGGTCGCTGTTGTGTCCCCTACCCCATCTCTTGACAAAAAAAAAACAGCTTCAGTCAAAACTTTTGCCAGAGTGAGAGAGAAAGAAAGAAAGAAAAAAACCTCGACATCACTACAAAGGACTTTTGCCTCCGACTTTGCCCCACTTTTTAATGAGCGAACAGGCACAGTTGGAGTGAAGGGCACCATCTCGGTCGGGGGTGACGCTGAAAATCCTCAGAGGGTTCATGAAAAAGACCCGCACTAAGCACTTTGCCACAGGCTTTTCACTGACTCACTTACAAATCACAGTTATCATCCACGATAAAGACAAAAACATGCTGTCATTTTATATTAATAATGTATTACCCATATTTATAAATGATTTCTCACTAAAATAAGTTCTCACTGACACAGGTGGAGAGGTGATGTCTAGAGTGCAGATTCTGAGCTTTCAGCTGATACCACGTTTTTTATTTGCATTTGATAAAAAGTTCTGGTTGGTTGTTGATAAAAAACTATCCTTTTGTATTTTTACCAGGTATTAATATCAAGACAAATTATTCTGAAATGGTGAAAATATAATCTTGTCGGTTACTTTCCGTTTTCTCTCTTCATGTAACCTGCAGCTTATCCTGATACATTGAAGAAGGAGAAAAAAAGAAAGAATGTCTTGTTCTGGCAAAAGTGCTAATTCTATATATTCAACTGATACTAGGATTGTTTGTAAATAGATTAGATAATTATTATAATTAAATAGTTAAATGAAAAGTTATTGATCTTTGCTCTGCAGAAAAACATTCTTACTGGTCTATAACTACTACACAGTCATGTAAATAACTGCATAATTACATTTAATTGTCAACTCTGGACTTCTAAGGGTTTGAAAGTCTTTGTTCTTTGTCATTGAGAGAGAGAGAGAGAGTGAGAGAGAGAGAGAGAGGGGAAAAGGGCATGCCAGCAGATTGACCCTCCTCAGCTGTGCCCAGTGACCCGTGCAGCAGGTCTGATTACGTTGGCACGTGTGAAAAAAAAGTGATCAAATTTTATCTGACCTGTTGTCAGGATGCATTTGTGAAGTGAACGCAGAAGCAGCAGGCAAGCAGCGAAGCTCCATGCATAATATATGCGGTGTCAGGAGTTGAAGAGTGAGTTTACAGTTCTTCAGCATGGCTATGTGATCTGCTTGGACTTCGGGATAAATCTTAGGGGCATGTTTGATCATGACAAGTCTTTTGTCATTTAATATGTATGTCGAGAGGCTATCTGATGTGCACCATTAACGTCTGCAATACTTTCTCACTTTTGTCCCAGTCATGGGTTCCTTCAGGCACAATTTTTTTAATCTGATCCCTCGGTAAGGAATGTGCTAGAGAGTTGCATGAGATTGGACGCATTCAAGCCTCAGCACTATTCTGCCTATGACTGCATTAGCTTTGATTAAATCAGAGATAATTGATTGAGGGAGAGATTGAATTAAGTCTCTCGTATGACCCTTTATATCCCCGAAGTTCTATGAAATGTTGGACCAGCTCCAACTGCGCAGCGTTCAGCATCATCTGCTGCAGATTTCGCCTGGTTGTCAACTTGCTCTGGCTTTGAAATCTCATCCAGCGGGAGCAAATTTGCTTCTCCCAGACTTTTGGTGGTAGTTATGCATTTGAACTTGGATGTAATCGAGGTTTATGTGCAAATTGTTAAGCTGTCAATTGATTCCTCTGCGTCTTGGTCCTTAGGAGGCCGGATTTATGGCCTGTCCTGACCCTGGTGGCTGCTGGATTAGTGAAGTAGTATCGCTTTGTAAGATGTCAAGTGATGATCAAATTTCATGAGAGGACAGGTGTACTGAAGACATTTTAATACCATAAACAGAGTGGAGGGATGGTTTCATAACACTGAAGTTATGCAGTCCCCATGTTCAGATTTCAGTGCACCGTAGACTTTTATCATGACAGATGGTGGCTTTCCTAAATCAATCCCTATCTCTCTCATGGCCTTAATGTGATTTTAATTCAATGTCTTTATATATTTTACTTCCTGAGAACATCTTATAAAGGAGCTTTTTAGTGCAGACAGAGATATAAAAGACAGTGTTTGTAAATGTCAAGTGCAGGTAGATTTATGCTACTAACAGTACACGATGTTTCACAGGTGACTAATAACACAAGAATAAGGCAACACTTAGACAGAGTCTCTGCAATGTAACTAGAAAAAATATAAAATGCTTCCACTTTGCCGAGTGGTCTACGATGCCGGTCTCTCCATGCAGCATATGCGAGTCGCTGACAATGAAATCTGAATATTGCCTCTCCGCTAAGGCCCATGGGAAATAAGGCCGCTCGGCGAGTATCCCTAATTGAATTCTCCATTACTAAATAGAGTTTGCTGTAATGCGAATTCTCTCTGGCAGGCCCTGACAGCTGCTAATGTTTCCTACTCCAGGCCTTAAAATCACTCCAGTGATTGTGTAGCCTGCTGCAACTGTCAACCCAAACAAGTCTTTATCTCCAATGAATTTCAATTATTGTCTAAGTGCAGTTTGGAGGTAGTTCTTTTCAGGTCTTTTTGCTGTGATCACTGAGTATTTGCTGAAACTGGATTGTTATTCGCATTAGCCAAACTGCATTAGCACAATGTAGTAAAGTACAAAAAGGAGTACACACAAAGTACAGCTTAGTGATGAGATCTGCAGAATTGAAAAGAATAGTTGAAGAAGAACTAGAAGAAAGGACGATAAATGGTGTAATATTACACATTCAACACACTGCTAACATCTTCTAAGAATTTGAAAGGATAAAGAAGAACTACATTCCTGAGACCAGGGTTCATTTACTGGAACATGGTGCTTATTAACAATCAAATAAAATAAATGCAAATAAATAATAAATAAATGTATGGTAAAATGCGGCAGGGCAAATCACAACATTGTTCCGGAGAATTTCAAAGAAAAGGTAATGGTATATATCTCACGTGTTTAAAATTTTTATTGTGTAATTAATGCATGATTTTTACAATAGGTACAATAAAATGATATATATATGTATATATTAGCAAAGCTCTGTATACAAAAAGATTAAAACACATTATACTGATGACGTGAATTTGAAAGAATAAGCAAAGAGCATCTAATGCAGATGAGTCACACACCGCTACAGTTTATCTATTCTGGAAAAGACAATAGTCTGAACGCCCAACGAACGCAGACTGCTGCCTGTAACCTCTGGGTGAACCTCTTTCATCAGGCTGCCTTCTGGCACGCCACCATGCACTATTGCAACTGGAAAACCCAACAGAGATAGTTTGGTCATTTTAGCGAAACGTGAAAATAAACAAATGCTCGCTAACTCCCAGGGTGAGTAATATCGGCTTTCGACGCGAGCTTGCCATGGAGCAGGTTAAATACCTGTGTTGTTGTTTCTGGAGAAGGCGAGACTCTTGTAAAAAGTTCAGGGAAATGATAAATCTCCGCAGCCCCCTTTTCTCCCCCACCCTCCACCTCTCTAAAAGCCGTAAATCACCCAGCTCTGCCAGCATTCTCCGATTTCGATCTAACATAAAATATTGTGATTCATTCCCCTCCACAGCTGCTACCACCGTTTCTCTCATTCTAGCGAGGCCTATTCTTGCTAATAAATAAATATTTGGTTGTCAACTAACTTTCTATTTACTCAAGTTATATAATCACACCCGGTGAACAAACCAAATATTTCATCGGGGTACTTAACGTCAGTTTAGCCTCGCTGTTATCTTTATATTTATGGAGATCCAAAACTGCAATACTTCACACCACAACAAGCCAGATTTGAAGTTGTGGAGAAAACAGCACATAGTAGGGAATAATGCAAGCATATATTTTTTTTTGATGTCTGCCATGTACTTGGCAGCATATGTCATCTGTGCTGGCCAAGAAACACAGCACAGTACAACATGTGAAAACAAAATGAAGTCTAGCATGTTGTTCACGTTAACTTTATTGGTGTTAGACAAACACAAGCTGCTCTGTGGGCCAGACTGGGGCTTCACGCGATAAATAGATAAAAGATATAAGAGCGAGGTTTCTGTGACCTGGCTGAAAACTGAAGGTCGTATTTCCCTCAAGCAGCCCAACAATCTACAATGCAGGAATCCACAATGTCTGCAGTATCCAAACACGCCGGCCATTGTAGTCGAAACGTGCTGTGGGTCACACTGCGAGAGGTGATGATGGACAATATGCGGGGCTGAGAAATAAAGCAAACATTCCTGATGTATCTCCTTCGTTTCTCTGCCGGCATAGTTGACTTTTAGCATGAGCTAGCCAGAGTCCTCAGCGTTATCATGACTGATGCTGGAAATTCCACTTAGAGATAAGTAAAGGAGCTTAGGATAATCCACAGACTGAACACTGCAGTTAAAGAAGCAGGGATATGCTCATTCTCTCTCTCTCTCTCCCGCTCCCCCTCTTTCTCTCTGTATATTTTTTTGCTTTTCTGGTCCCCCACCATTAGTGTCAGCCACTGTGATTATCCAGCCAAAGCAATGGGAGGGGACAGATTGATGAGGAGTCTTTATATTCTTAGCCTGTACATCCCAACTCGTAGCCCCAAACTTGCCGTTCCCCACTGAAGGAGGGCCAAGAATAATGAGCTAGTTAACCAGATGGTTCTCTGCATTTCTGTCATATTACAGCCGACTTGTTTGTTTATCCAAGACGGATCTATATTTCACGTTTTAATTGAATTACTCTGATGCGGACTAAAAGCCCCTCAGTCTAATAACATGCCAATTACAACAAAGACGCATTCAGAATAAATATGAATATAATGCAGTAATTTATGGCTTTAAACACAAGCCGGACCTGGTCCCCTTGACACCATTGATTATTAATTGGTTCGGTGGCTTTGAGAGCCAATTAAAGAGGGCCATTTAGAGTATCCTGTGGAAGTTAATGGGCATTCATCAAAGGAATGGGACGCCTCTTACCTCCACAGCCTTATATCAATGGGAAATCTAATAGATATTCCCTGACATAATGTATGCCACATATTTGAACATTGGCATGCCTGTATTGAAAACAGTTTATGATTTCTAAATGGATAGGTCACTCGCATGGCTGTGTTTGTGGCATTGCATAGCAATGATACAGGTCAATTTCCTTAAGTAACCTGCTCGATGACGCACGGGCACCAAGCTGCTTTCACAAGCATTTGTGTTACTCCATCATTTGCATGGTGGGGTGCTTGACATCCATACAGTAATGAATCCTTACTTTCTCAATTTATTAATGGACCCAGGGCCCTTAACTCACCCCAGTCCAGTAACATATGTTCTCTAAATATGCATTGATTTATTTGAGCCTTTCATAATGCAGTCTGGAAAGGCCAGGCAAGCGCATTGGTCTCGGGAGTAATTAATTACAGATGGTAAGCTATAACTCACAAAATGCTTAAAAACATCAGGTAGACGTTACCATAAAAAAGCCTAGTGAACTTTACTGTAAAGCGATAAACTTTACCATTAAAAATATCCAGCAAACTTTATCGGAACAACAAATGTCATCAGGCTTCAGGTAGATTTTTTAAGGCCACTGTTAAAGAGTTTACCAAAGGCAGAGCTGTTGTTCAGGAGAAAAACAAGTAAAACATTACATGAATTCATGAGATGCTTCAAAGCTTCGAAACGCTTCTAATCGTGTTGTTGCCAAATGACAATATATGCTAAATACCTTCTGGATCTAAGCCCAGAGATGCACGGTCATACCAAATTTATCAGAGTGTTTGAGTTAAAATGTCCAGTTAACTAATATGGCTGTCATACTCTTTTCTGTGTGTATCTGGGTATACATGGATGTCTATGCATGCCAAACAATGCACAGTTTCAGGCATTATCACTAAGATGAACGTTTTTCACCCAGGAACAGCTGGGCTATATCACTTATTTAGAAGTCTAACTCATTATTCTAAGAGCTGTATTGTAAACACACTTTCCTATCAAACACCACTAGGATTGTAAAAATAAACACTGTCTGCTTCTCTGATACATCCTCTGGAAAACCCACACCAAGTCCAAGTTCCACTACTTCAAGAGACTCAAGAGACAGAATAGCATAAAGGCAGGCCGCCCAGCGTGCAATGGAATATCACACATATACAAAGTCAGTTTAACAATCAAACTTAACCTGTAAATATATATATATATATTTAACAGCGATATATTTTTTTATC
>JBBPDC010000007.1:17593756-17666486 GCA_037974485.1 Hemigrammopetersius urotaenia | reverse complement strand
CCGTACCGAACCGTGACCCCAAAACCGAGGTACGTACCGAACCGTGACATCTGTGTACCGTTACACCCCTAATATACGCATGAAAAAAAAATGCAGCTCAGAAAAACCCCCTTCAGACCATTTTTACCATCTCCTTAAGCTGAAATGCATTGGGTAATGGAGTAATTACCAGAGCTGACCTGTGCTGGGGACTCCGTGGGGTACTCCAATTACTGTCAGGTTAATGGGAAGGCTGTGTGGGTTTTAAAATACAGAACTAGCACAGTTTAGCATTAGCGATGCAACATTTGGTGGGATCGAGAGGAGAAGCAGAAAGAAAGAGAATGAGATTCGAACAGCTGAAAAGGGTTTAGGCTATGGTTGAGCTGGAAAAGATTGTGTGTGTGTGTGTGTGTGTGTGTGTGTGTGTGTGTGTGTATGTGTACACTTGTGCTTCAGGCTGGTTGAGAGATTCAGTAGCACAATCTAGCCCTGAGGGTACAACAGCAGTGCTAATTCTAATCAGCTGTAGATTACAGAGATAATGGACTATCCCACTGATCCCCATCTATCCGCCTGATGTTCGCACATTGGTCAGTATTTCACTGACACAAAACACTGCACTACAAGTTCACACCAAGGGGTCACTCATGATACGCTTTAGTAGAAACTGTATGAGCTGTGCAGTTAGAAACTATAGCTCATCTGTTGTCACAGATTGTGTTAGCCATCCTCTAGCTGAAGAGCTTCATCACAAAAACCAGTATCTCTCTTTGTAAAGTAGAAGACTTGAAGAGGACTAAAAAATATCAGTAGAATGCAAATGCACTTTTGTGTTGCTCTAATATGGTATAATATAGTTTATTAATCCTACACTAATGGTCTATGGAATAATTTTTTTGACCACAGAGGTACTCTCACCTGGATGTTGTTGTCATGTACCACTCTTAATCTAGCATTGACAATGATGTGTGTAAAACACCATTGTGACTATTACTGCACCCATATCAGTGTCACTGCCCTGCTGAGAATGGACCATCACCTAAATAATATCTGGCTAACAATATGTGGATGTACACAGTGAGTGTTTGCAATGTAGAAGACAGTGAGTGTATAAAGGTACTACCTGTTATTTATCACCGTAACCGTAACTGTGTTTAAAGCACTGTTTACCCCCCTTGCAGACAGTTAAAGAAATAATAAAGAAAAAGAAAGTGTATATGTACTGGTAGCAGCAATTCTCACCCCCTGGACTTGAATATAACAGTGATATTCAGTGATTTTGTCTGTATTTCCATCTATCATTTAATGTGTCTGTCTTTTATGTCCTCATTCTGCATATAGGGTCTTTACCCATTGGCTTAGTGACTGGGTGAATGGGTGAATTTTTGTACACACACACACACACACACACACACACACACACACACACACACACACACACACACATAGACAGGATCTGAGGCAGCCTGTGGTTCAGTTCTCATTCTGGCAGTGCATCAGTAGCATCCGGCCTGTCCCCTGATGTCATGTGGCTGCTTGTTTCAGGAGGCCTGTAGGCCAAAGCCTGCAGGACCAGTGAAGGTTGGGCTGCTAGAGGTGCTGCGCACACACAAACACACACACGCACTCACACACACACCTCCAGCGAACAGAATCAGGCCAATGGAGGATGAAAGGCATATTTGTTCAGACAGCAGGATGAACTGGTTTGCTGTCCACTGTACTGAAATAAAAACAATTTTAGAGCCCTGGAATGTTTAGTTGATGCTAACCCAGAATAAATAATCTATAGTGAATGTGATTATAAATCCTAACTATAATTAGGATTTTATTTGTGTGTGTGTGTAGGAGTGTGTTTGGGGGTGCGTTGGTGTGTGATAGTGTGTGCCTTTCGGTTTGAAATTAATTCACACTATGAATCAGCACCAAAAACCAGGTTATACATTTAGAAGAAAAATTGTATACCTGAATAATGACTATAATAATAAAAAGTCAATAATGCGGTCAGTGAGACAACAAATCACAAGCCAAATAAATAAACATCTTACACTAGGAATGAGCGAGGAAGGGAAAGAGACAGGTCAGACCTAAATACACACAGAACAATCAGAAACCCAGAAAAACCAAGAAAGAGTAAGAGGATGAAAGTCAGTCGATAGCAGCTGACATTCGGCTGAGGCATCAAACCTAATCTGCTGCTTTAATTTCACTTAAAACTCATTTCGATCCATTAACCGAAATGAACATTTCAAATGATTGATGGGGCGTGCTAATAAACCCGACAACTGTTTTTGCCGAGCGTAATTGACCAAGACCGGCGTGTCACGTCTAAAATTACCTCAACTTAATTACCTTAACTTACTCTACGATATTATCACTGACAGGAATCAAAGTCAAAACCTTATCATGTTTCATGGGGGCCTGGATATATAATTACAATCAAAAACGTACAATTCACCATTGTAGGAACAACGAGGCCTTATCAAAAACAAAAAAAAAGGAGAAGTCAGCAGGCTGGGAAATGAGCGAGGCCGTTTGTTTGAGTGAAAGAAGAAGGTATTTGTCATTGTTGTATATATTTCAAAGGTGCGCTTTGTAAAGCTATCTTCTACATTCTTTGGCCATTGTGTCTCTGCCGTGGGGGGTGGGGGGCTGGGAGTGGGCGGTTGAGTTAAATGGATTAATAAGCTCGACTTCAGTCTCTTCTTTCAGCCAGGCTGCTCACTGGGGGTTTTGGAACTGCATATATCCCTCTAATGACATAATCACCTAATTAGGTGATTTTCAAATGCAATCGGTGCGTGAGTAGGGGGGCTAATTTCACCTTCCTGTCTGTCCCTGTTGCACCACAATTCTCAGGCCTATTAGAGTGTGTTACTTGCATCGACAGATTGAGTGAAGCACTTATGGCAGGTTGAATACGTTTTTAGAGTTTTTTCCCTCACTCCAGTTTCCCTTACTCCAGTTCAGGTGGTCAGACTAAAGACTAAAGCTTGGCTGACTGACTAAAGCTTGCTTCATTAGTTTATGACACTATATTAAATTCTGATGTTTGAAGAAATGACCAAAAGCATGTTGCCAGTTAGCAACCATAGTAACACCTGAATTTTGTGTCTACTTTGTAAACAACGATTCAGTTTCTGAGTAGATTCTTGAAACATTTGATTTTTGTTTCCTTGTAGATATTTGTGGATAAATTTCTTCTCTGTTTGGCAATTTCCGGTCTTCTTTCCCAGAAGGCTGCCAATACTGGTAGGGTCAAAGCTCATGTTTCCTCCAGGTCACTTGAAGATTCAAGTCAATCACACAGCCATTGGGCTGCTCACTGTGTTTGGAATTTTACAAATTCTGCAAAATCAGCCACTTGTGCTGTCTAGCATCACACCTAGAGAGAGTTGGGCCAATTATGGCATCACAGGGGGTTGAACCTACTATCTCTCAATGAGAGGACTAAACCTGGGACACTTGGGGGCCCTCAGCTTGTCTTTAAACTGACACTCATTTAAATATCTATGAACTCTGAATTCAGTTGTTAATCTTAATTGAGTAAATATGAATTATTCAGATACTGATATGTAATTAATACATGAGCGTGGGGAATTGTGCCCTAAAACTAAACTCCACCACTCTAGCACTTCTCTAGCTATAACCATTACCTCTAACACTTAGACTTAATCCTAAACCTCACTGTAACACTGCATCAAAAAAATTACACGATTCTCGGCCTCTTTCCACCAGAGCTCAATACAAAAGATGAAACCAGATGAAGATTTCCCTTTCTCCTGGACACTAAGGTGACACGGCAGAAATGTGCCTCTCATTGACCTCCCACTCAGCTCCCGGGTGACCACAGATGCTCAGCCTTGCGTGGCATTGCAAAAACTCAATGTGCACCCACACGGCTCGCCTTTCGCCAGCCCTACGTGCCTCTCCACGTCGATGAGGAGTACGGGAACGCCTCCTTACTCTTTCTCCTGCTTTTTCCGTGTTTCCTCTATATTTTACATCATTTTTTAAAAGTGATACAGTATAACCACCAGTCTGTTTTATTGTGTTTATGCACATCATCTTACAATAAAAATGTAGTTTTGATTACCAACATTATTGATTGAAAGCTTTCCTGTACTTTCAGCAGAATTTCTTCGGCTGTTTCAGGGAGGTAGTTGGGAACAAATAAAAAATGAATTTAAAGGAAGATATAGTGTACTGTTACTATACTATTCTTCAATGTTCAATGTATTCTGCAATGTTCAATAAATGACCACATATAAGAAAATAACCTGATATTGATACCATTCACTCCATTATCTGGTGCGGTCCAGAGGAGTTTGGTTTCTCTCAGCATTCCTTCCTCATGCTCTTAGAGAGTTTTTTCTGACAGTGTCTCCCTCAGCTTCATCATTAGGGGTCTGCGGACCCTTCGTGGGAGCAGAGAGAAGGAGATAATTAAATGTGAGAAAAGGCAAGGGAGAGAAAGAAGGCGGTCTTTCCACACGGACGCCTTCCTGAGGGCCCCTGCTCGGCCGGAGCTGGACAATAGGTGCGGGCACAGCCTCTGAACGCTCGGCCTAACAAACACAGGCGGCCGGCGGGGCGAGACGAGGCAGGCCGTATCTTCCTGGCGTGGCATCGCAGCCAGCAGCGAAGGAGGGAAGCGTCTCTGCACTTTTTCACTTTTCCATGACACGGATCATGGATCTAGGATGGAAGTCAGAGGGCTCTTTGTGAGGAGACAAAACTGTGGAGCAGAGAGGCACTCTGGAGGGGAAACACACATGACAGTTCTGCCATCCTGAGCAAATCACATCATTATAAAGGCCGTCATTATAACAACAATGCAGGTCAAAATCTGAACTGTTGAAGATTTTTCCCCCTTGTTTTTACAGTTTTATACATGTTACAGTAATAGCGAAAACACTAAACAACACTTGTAGAGTTTTAATCCCATAAATATCTTATATTTTTGATTCAAAGCTCCTCCCATTTTGCCGTGATGCAGCTTGATACATTCTTGGCATTCTCTCAAGTGGCTGCTGGCAAAAAGCTTTGTACGCATTATATATAGAGAGGTACTGTATGTATTCTACAGTGCTCATAGTAAAATCCCACACTGAAGTATAGAACAAGGAAAATAATTTTATGTGCAAATTTGTTCTTTCTTTCATGACCCAACATCTGACACAATTGATCAGTTCATCTCACATCTTACATAAATGCTTGAGATACACAGAAATCCAATATACCTGATAACACAGATAAAACAAGTCAAATTGTGGCCTATTTTAGTGCAAAGGATTTTGTGTTTTTGATGCACTTGGTAGTGAAAACATGTTCAATTTTTACCTACAAGGAAAGTGCTGAGGTTAAGGTTTCAGAAGGGTTAGGTATAGAACAGCAGTATTTACACACACTTCAGGATCAGCAATTTACACTAGCACACACACACACTTCGCTTTGTGCATGAATACGAATATCTGTATTTAAGGGCTGCTCTCCTCTGCTCTATTGACTCCAGATCTACTGGTCTCATCTTTCCCAGCAGATGTCCACCCCCCAGCATCTGTTTGTATTAGCAGTGTAATTGCAGTGATAATGAGGCCATTGATTCAGTATCTAAGGAAATAGTCAATCAAGGCAGCCCATTTGTCTTACTTTCCCTGACAGTTCGCCTCCTAGCTAAACAGACAGTGCCAGCCTAGGTAGGAAGAGAAGCTAGTGACTAATCCCCCACCAGAGAGTGACTGATAGGGGAGAAGCAAACACAGGTGACCGTTCAGCCTTCCAAAGAGGAGGGGGACTTTGAGAAATAGATGTGTTGATTTGTCTAGAGTGGCCACATCCACCTCACTCCCCACCTCCTGGATCACACAGCATATGTGGCCTGAGATGCCGTTGTGGTGTTGGGTAACAGTCTGAGCCCACAGGGAGGGAGCTGGACACTTTTTACATTAGATATCATCGTTACTGTGTTGGATATCAGCTGGTTGTGACACATTAATGTCAAATTTTCAGTCTCTCATTAAGAAAATGCAAAACTAATGAAATCGAGAAAATGTGATGCATTAGGTGAATATAAAGTTGCATTCAGTGGATTTATTTAATGTCAACATTAAATATAACATTTATAATTTATTTCTAAACCATTACAATTATTGGTTAAAATCATATTTTAAACAAATGCAAGATATTTGTTTCTGATATTTATACTGTATCCATTGATTTCAATTCAGGAATAAAGATGTACAATCCAGATAATTGTGTTGTGAATGAATCATGTTTGTCTTAAAATGTTTGCTTGTGTTCGTTGGACCCATCAATATCAGGCCTCAGGCTTGAAATAAGGATGTCAGGCAAGAAATTAATTACACAAGCTGCTTTCTGCTCTTCCTCCCCTGTGCCACACAACAGGAGGAGAGAGGACACTATTTCCTGCATCTGCTGTCCATTTAAAGAAGGCGACATTATAAAAGAGACTGAAGATGATGAAGGATTTAATTACTGACTAAACCCATACACCACTGCCAAAGGTTTACTGACACCGTGTCCTCCTTTCACTTTCTATTTAATTAAGTACATTTTCCAAACTGTTGTTGAAAACACATACAGAAAATATTTTCCTCCACAGGATTGAGTGCTGACATTAGAACAAGGTGATAAAATGTTTTCAAGTCAGTTACACTCATGTAAACTGATAAAGAAAACATGCTCAGGTATATGAAAACATTTTACAAAGGTAAGTGTCCCCAAAGAAAACAAAGGTGATGCCGTGCGTCACTTGTTTATTCTTTTATTTTATTAACTCTATTGATTCCAGGGGAGTCTGCTGTATTTAACCCATTCACCTGAGTGACGCAGTGTGCAGCCAGTGCGTGAACAGTGTGTGGGATGGTACCTTGCTCAAGATTAACTTAGTGGTGCCACTGGCTGCCCCTTTAATTATCTTTATAGCGCACACTGTTAAAAACAGCATGTATGCATGTCAAACGTTGCTGTGAACCAATGGATTTCAAGTCCAACACCTTAACCACTCGGCCATCACAGCCAGACATTACTCAAGAAATGAACAAAATCCTATTAGTGCTTCAGAATATCTACAAATTTTCCCCATCGCTTGTATTGACCTACTTCTCTTTGACACCCCCTTACTTCAGCTAGATAAAAAAGCAAATTTTACTTTCAGATCAATACACAGGCCATTCAGATTGAAGGGAGTAAATTCAGCTAGATTGTCAGGGACTGTATAAGGAGCAGATGAAAGCAGTGTGATACAGTCAAAGCATAAAATGGTATATAATTAGAAACTGTAATGCATACCTTCACTTTACTTCTTAATAACAAAATAGGTTTACCCCACATTTAAATCCACTGCCAGCACAACAAATAAAATGAAAATGGTCCTATATGGCCGTGGGCACAAGTGTCAGCAATGGGCAGCAATAACTGTAGATGCACAGTTTGAAATCTGCAAAAAGCTCTGTGTCAGTGCTACAATAAAACATTGATCTCCAAGGTACAGGTGGCCATTCTATGACCAATACTTTGGATCGATACATTTATTTATGTATTTCACATTCTGGCTACATCTACTTGCTAATATCCAAGCACTACCTGTCTCATATGTACAATTTTGTATATTAAATATATTACATTTATAATTTATATAATAGATTATTCCTATCATTAGAGCCTGGTGGTTTGAGTCCCTTAGACCCTGACCAACTAAACCACTCTGTAATCCAGTCCTGATACATGGCATCTTGAGTATTTGATGCTGTGATTATGTTTAAGGCCAAACATTCTCAAAAGGACTCTTTTTGAGCATTAAGAGACATGTCATCGCCCTAGATACACATATACATGCTTATATATAATCTAATCTACCTGTTAGTCCCAATCATACCACTAAAACAGTGAGGCATGGACTCTAAAGGTGTGCTATGGTTTCTATCAGCAGGTCCTTTAAGAGTTCAAGGAGTCCCCCAGCAAGTAAGTTGTGCGATGGGGCCTCCATGGCTTAGACTAGTTTATAAAATTCATATCACTGGGAAACTCCATGAACTCTTTGTCATGTTCCCCAAACCATTCCTGAACTTTTTGCTGTGTTTCAGTGAGTGTCATCCTGTTGAAAGAGGTCACTGCCATTAGAAAATATTGTTGCAACAATGTTTAGGTAGGTGGTATGTTCAGTGAAACATTGCTATTAATGCAAGGACCCAAGTACCAGCAACACATTGCCCAGAGCATCACACTGCCTCTTCTCATTGTGCATCCTAGTGCCATCTCTTCCTCAAGTAAGCGAAATACATGCACCAAGTCTTCCACATGTAAAATAAACATGATCTATCTGTCATGGTACTAACCATGACCTGCCATTTTAAAAATCCTCGTCTAGCCATCACATTTTCGACCTTGTCAGAGTTGCTTAGATCCTTACATTTGACTTTTTCTCACTTCCAACACATGAATTTTATAAACTGACTGTTCACTTGCTGCTTAATATAATACACCCCTTACACACACTTATACAGTGTTCCCCCACAAAGTCATGGCTGAGAGTTCGCGGTCGAATATAGAACAAATAATTGTTAATGAAAATCCCCGCAAATATCCTCCAAATTTGTTTTTGCTTTTTTTGTGGCAACTTATCATTTTCTATGTATTTTAGTGCTAAATTATTGAGATAAATATAATTTACTAATATTGTAACAAATATTAATGTAAATTCAGCTAAATTTCCATATAAAATGTAACTTTATCAATATTTTAGTACTGTCCAGAGAGCTCAAATACATAAGCGTGTGTGTGTGTGTGCGCACATGAATGAAAGCATCAGATATGGTTCAGAATTAGTTGGAATAAAAAACAGTCATACATTTCAATTGAAAATATTTTTATTCTCTAAACAGCAGCACAGGGGAGCTATCGAAGCATTTATTTACTCACAATTAGGATGTATGTTGTCAAACCATCAGAACTAAGATGAACTCTTGATTCAGAGAACTGATGAAGCTCTAATCTTTAGTGACCTGTGAAGATCTAGGGTCACCGGAGCTAGAGTACTGTGTGTGCATGTTTGTTTGTGTGTGTCTGTAGGTGTGTGTGTGTGTGTGCGCGACTAATTTGAGCAGTCACAGGGCAGAGAACTCAGGGCCCGCTTTTCTCCCAGCAGATAGTGAGTCACACTCATTTTCTTGTTCTGCCAGCCTAACTCTGGAATCTAAATAAATGGTTAAAAAGATATCTGCTTAAAGCTGTCAGGGAGTGCCGCTATAGGCCATTCCACACGACCTCCCACGCGACCCTGCCTGTGCAGGGGTCACCCCTCTGCACCTCATGCACTGAATGGAAATACAGGAGCACACAGACAGAACACACAGCCTGAAGACTGGAAGCCCTGTCCAACTCTGACCTCATGATAATATATGTAAAGAGAGCCACGACCTGTTCCCACACACACACACACACACACACACACAGCCTCATCTACTTCCCAAATGCCAGAAGACACTGTAAAAACGTGAGCTTTCAGACAACAAAAAAATGTTATAATAATCAAGTTTTTCTCATTCGTGGCTCAATGAAACAAACGAGTCACAGATATGGATCATCAGTATTCTATCCATACTACATTTGTGTAGAAGAAACAATATTTTATTAGAATTTGTGTTTGGCATACAGTTGTGCCATGAACTCTGTCATTTTTTAACATTCGAAACAACAAATAGACTCTTGGTTTAGAATGTAATCTACCTATGTAATGAATCCAACTCTTTGAATAATATAAGTATGTCTAAACACGATATGTAATGCACATTTATATGTTAGATAACACCATTTAAACATCTAGCAATTTAAATGTAATGTATACCATTATAATAAATTTGAAATGTATAACAATATGACAGTAATAACTCCAGAGTTCTAAGGTTTTAACCCAGTCGGGAATGATGTATTGTTTCCTGAAGATTCCTGTGGGTTGTGTATCAGGAAATGGACGATGTATTTAACTGTGTTTGACCCCACTGCTAAGAGTCTGAGAAGAGACGCCAAAACCACTCCTGCTGCTGTCCATCAGGATGCAATAGGGGTTGGTCAAATGCATATGATTGCAAACACACTTTTATGTGTGTCATTATACTGAGAGCGAGAGGAGGATTTAACAGAGGAGGCGTAACACTTAGTAAATGAAACTATGCGCTGTGAAATATAAACCATTTCCAGGCCTAGTCACAGCAGTCTAGAAAAAAAGAATACATGCTGGTATATTTTTTTCCTGATGAATATAAGAGTTCTGTATCAGTCTGTAAATAGATTACACTATAATTGTAAACATCTAGGTTCCACTTGATTTGGACCCTATTGGTTATTTATAGATGCTCAAAATGTTAACAAATGATTTTCTTTCTTTAAAAAACTTAAAAAATCTGACAAAAGTCATATCTTGTACAGAACATAAAGAAATGTACTGAGTCTGCTCTTCTTCTATGTAGATAGATGAACATGATCTATCAATAAAAACGTTTAGGTTGTATGTGTTTGTAAATGCATTGGTTGTTTCAGAAACTACTATTTCATCAAGTAAACCAATAATAAGCAACAAGCAACAAATCAATGAATAAACAAATCAATACTAAACGTTTACTGATCTGAGTTACATCTTGAATTTGTTTCCATGCTCAGTTAGAAACTGCATTCAGCCCAATCCAAACATCATGTTTCTATTACAGAGTGCAATCCCAGATCAGCATGTGGCCCAACATTAAAAGTCGATTCTAATCGATTTTAAGTCCACCATTGGAACAATAGTTTTAATGGGTATCGTTAATAATAGTTTAGAAAAGAAAATCATTATACAGACAAAAACTATTCAACAAAGAAGACATTTTAAAAATGGCTCTGATTGTATATTTCCTAATAACCACATAGTTAATAGTATGCAACAACAATGTAACTACTGGTAACACACACATGTTTGATTATGTATGTTTTGAGAGTACACACACTGTATTTGCACAGGAAATGCCAACTTTCCCAATGATTAGCTAGCTGCAGTGAACCACTTGTGCGGTGACATGGTAACCCAACCAAAGTTCTGTCTTTAAGTCATTCCTTCTTGACATTTCCTATACAGAAGTACTCTCATAATATTGGTAATCAGAAAAAAAGGGTTTTGTTGGAGTTCACTCAATCACATGTATTTAATTACATAAAATAAACTATAATGTTATGACTATCAAGACACACTTGTTCAAGTAGATACACATTATTTACACAAACTGTATCACTGAAGCCCTGGGATAGACTGCCGACCTGTCTGCCTTTCTACCCATAACTGCTGGGACAGGCTCCAGCACCCCTGTGACCCTGGTTAAGGATAAACAGCTCAGATAATGAAAAGATGGAAAGATAATGTACCTCTGTAATCTATCTATAACAATGATTATGATGCTAGTGGGCGTGTTACTGCTGCATGTGTAACTACACAGTTTTTAGTGACATTGTAAAGAGGGACCATTATCTGTTTTATGGTAACAAAACCTTTGCAGGAGTTTTAATTACTGAAATGAAAATGATGATACTTGAGTGTATGTCCAGATTATACTAATCCAGTGTCAAAGTCATATGCTGTGTTGCTGGTAGTTCCTGGGGTCCTGTTGCGATATAGCCCCCTAGCATACTGCACGCAGATAGATCATGTTATGCCAAGAGGTGAAAATGCAATCAATATGTTTATAAATTCAAAGCCCCAGAGCAGTCAGGCTTGCTGGACTCAGATCCAGCTCCCTCGAAGAGGAATAACACTGGGTGACTAATGATCCGCTAAGACCCGCAGTGGTCTAACACGATGTTTCAAAAGCACACGCTCGGTATCAATGTGTTGGTGATTTTCCCCACCATTAAACTAGCCATTTTAAATCTATAATTGGGTCCAATATCACTCTTTAATTAGTGACCTTCCCTGGTAGGGGACTTTTGAAATGCTGTGAGTTAATACAGTGCAGATGATGAATTATTCCTTTACTTGGTGTTAATCACTATAAAGGAGTCATAGGGCTTTGCCCCAAAAGCATAGTTTCAACATTAATGCTTTATTTCTCATAAATATTAATGGGTGCCTTTAGTAAGAGAGAGACAGATGTGAGAGCCCTCTTCTCCACATTGGAAAATAAAGACGTTCCTTCATCTGCTCGATCTGCTTGACGTCCTGAGTGGAGAGTAATGACCGACGCTGCAGGCTCACATTAAGCTGCCGTGTTAAATGTCTGTGTTAATGGACATTCTCTACTGAGTGCTAAAATCCATGTCAATAAAACTGACCCTTAAAACACTGCCTGCCTGTAGCTACAGTTCCAGCATTTGTGCTGTAGATCACCAAGATGCACCATTAACATCGTTCTAATCCTTCAATATCTCAATTCTGACAGCTGGTTTTACATCGCTAATTCAGGAAAATTCTGTTTTATCCATATGCCACATTCCAGAACAGAAATGATCTCAAAGCAGACACCCGTGATCAAACTGAGGGAGACAAATAAGGACAAACTGCCTAAGCACTGCAGGGACAAAGAAAAAAACTCAAACTCCAACCGCCATATAGTGGAGTTATAAGTAGAACAAGATTACGGGGAAGATTAAACCCAGGCACAGGAAGATCTGTGAGATAAATCAGCAGTAATAGTTGCCAGGGGAAAAAAACACAGTCAAAACTACATTGACTACCAGTCATGTTATAAATACACAGTACAGAGTGTAAGGGATTAGAACTTGATATGTAAAGAGCTGACGGAAGTTCGTGGCTCTACAATTTCCAAAAGCAGATTAACAGTTCATGCAACTTTCTGGAAGAATCATGCATGCTCTATGGCAGACCTTCTTTCCAGCTAGTTACAGACTGTCATTGAAAACTACATTTACAACTGATTTCACTTTTATACTGACAGGTTTGAATCTGCACCTCTGATGATAAAATGCAAGGGCTACAAGTTTGAAATAATTAATGCAAAATTATGACATGCATCTGTTATCGCTGGAGACAACAGTGACTTCTGAAATTGAACTAGAAGAAGATTCCTGAGGGTGTGCGGGCGCTCTGCGCCAGGCCTCTACTCCAGCCAGCAGTGGACTTATGAAGCAAGGCTGCGCGGAGAGTGCTAATAGTGAGCAACGATGAGCTTGACAGATGCCCGAGCCGATGACCATCTGCCCCGAACAGCAGAGGTGCTGAACTGCAGATTTCAGCCTGTTCCCTCCCCAGTAGCCCCCGAAAACCAAGCTGAAGAGGAGGAGGCCCCTGGACAAAGGGGGCAAAGCCTTGCAGGAGCCAGGCCTCGGCTGGCCTGCGCACCTCTAATTTATGATTGATGAGAGCAGACGAAAAGGTCACGCGGTGATAAATATGGGAGCGCTTGACTGGGGAGGTCATCAATTATGCCGGCGGCTGCTAACTTTCGATCTTGTGGATGAAATGGATCTCCTTGATATAAGAAAACTATCTCTCAGAAAATTGGAACTTATTAATCACTGAGAACAGAGTATACCCTCCTCCTGTCCTCTTGCTCAAATTGGACAATGGATGGGGTCCATATCAAGCAGGGCTTTCTGTTTTGATGCAGCGCGATAGCCGCAATTTACAGCAAAGACTTTCTGTAACTCGTAAGAGCCTAAATTCTTGCATTAACGATTAATCAACTAATAGATTCTAACTGTACCAAAGCATTTGTATTGCATTAGGGATGACATTCCATGTTGACTAGAAAGAGAGATGCAGTTTTTTTAATGTGAAATAAAATATATGGACCAAATAAGAAAGCTCTAGTTTGGCAGCGTAGACCATTTTCCTCAATCTTTGCACTCCAGTGTAAATTGTGTAAACATTGCATATAGCTGTAACACGAGAACAAAAGAGACACAAATCACTCAAATAACAGCACAGTGTCTCTGAAATGTCATACTGGCTTTTTCTAATGAGACACTGCCTTGCCATTATCGTTTTTTCCAGCTCACAACGAACTGAACCAAATTCTAGCCTAAAGCTAATGAAATATAGAGGCTTTTCTTAAAAGGCCAGAGAGACAACAATAAGATCACAGTGCTGACCTCTGACCTAGCTACCGTCCCTTTGTCATGGGCAGTCTCTTCTCTTTTCTTTCCCTCTCCCATCAACTGCCACCTCGGGCCCATTTATTTGGTGGTCCATTGTTTCAGAGAGCGACCGGTTCCTTGGTGTGGAGGAGATGGTGATGATTACGAGAGAAAGAAAAGGAGGAAAATGGGGTTGATGGAACAGGAAAGCTCGGCGCTAATTCTCGCAATGCCATATCAAGCCGGTCTGGCAGAAATAATGGTCTTTTATCCAGCTGACAAGCGTCTGTGATGTCGAGCTCCTCCAATCGATGGGCCTCCATTGTCCGCCAGCGGGACCAATAGACAAAACCCCCTCTCTTGAATTATCTGTTACAGCACCAAAACAGCTGTTTTTCAGCATCACTGAAAAGATAATAAAATATATTAGTGGCTGCTGAACCAGTCTTGACCCCCCCCATGAAAATTTACGGCCCCTGGGCCAACACTAATTTAAGCCTTTATACAAGTCCTTAACATGCTCAGAAAGGGTGTCTATTGTGTGGTCAGCCTCTTTGGAGCCCATCAAACATGCAGGCAATTTCACTGTAATGTCACAAGAGACCAAAGATGGGCCCAGTATTGTATTTGAACAGAAAAAGAAGAGAATGAGTGGGTTAAACAGAAAGGATAGAATAAAGGAAAGGAAGGATAAACTAAGAAAGAAAGAGAAGAAAGATGTGCTACAGGTAAATCTTTGAATTTTGGATAATTTGTTGTCCAATACTCTCTCTCTGTCTCTGTTAAATGACTTTAGCTTTCATCTGTTTTGATTGTAAGTTTGTGTATCACACCAAAACCACAATTTGTTCTTTCTGGAGTGAAAAAATATTGCATCATTCCTATAAATGAGATACATCGGTGATATTCTTAGTATTAGGAATCTCTGATCCTGGTGCTGACAAGCAAAAATTATTTAGTACTTTTACATATATATTTTTTTTTAAATCAAACCACTGATTCTTTCTAGCTGACTATTTGTATTTTTGGAGTTTTGCATAATCATGTCCTTTCTGCCAGCACTCAGTACTTGCTAATTAAATACATGTAAGACCTCTCATATTGTAAGTCTGAGATGTGTGCCGTCAGTCACAAGTGGTTCTTTTTCACAGAGCAGATTTTCACTCTGGACACTTTTTCTGAAGAGTCTGAACCACACTGCTAACAGCATTGTTGGTCATCACCTTTTCAAGGTAAGGGAAACAAAACTGAAAAAAGAGGTCTCAGTCCAGCAAAACATTTCTGCTTTAACAATTGGCTATGGTCAAGGCTGCCCGCGTGGGCTTGGGGTGATGTGAAGGGTTCTCATAGTTCTCATAACATTGTTCAGGCCTCTCCTAAATGTAGCATGGCCTATTGATCTCCTCCTTTCCAGCAGAAACAGCAAGGCCAGCACTTCCTTAGTCTGAGTCAGGTCTATAGCCATGATATGGGCCGAATCAATTGTCTGAAGACCAGTGCTCTGCATGACAATGTCTGTCCTTGTGGGTCATTGTTGTGCTCAGTGTCTTGAGTGCTGAGAGTAATTACCTTGGCCATGTCAAACAGTCTCATCTCCTGCCCCCAAAGGTCAATGTCAGGTGAAAAAGTGAATGGATGACACCACTATGTATTTTTTGTAAAAACCACAGCCCATTTTGTGATCACACTATAATAGCCCCTCTTAGTCAAACAAGGGAAACATCTTTGAAAAGCCAGACACAACAGCACCAGGGAATATAATCCAGAAACTGTCTACAATGTCTTTAACCCTTGATTTTTTCTCTGCACACAACTTAAACAGATACATGTAAAGGGCTATTGCCATCCATCCACATAACTCCAACACAGTAATGTGTTCATTTCTGAAACTCAATTCAATTTTAATCACTTGGAATTGATATGTGAATATAAGACAGTTAAGAGAGTGATTCAGTAACTGCTCACTAAAATGGTTCAGCCAATTGTGATCTGCATATTAGGTACAGGGGTGATCTGCGCACTAGATATAAGCATGAGAAAGGAATGGTTCAGTAGACTGCATGCTAAATAGCAGCTAGTGGCTTCCATTTGTTGTTGTAAATGAGCATGTTTGAGTGAACTATATATTTGTGGATTAAGGTTCACACTCTTAGTCCTACATGAGAGAACATTCTAAAGGCCAGATGCCCCAGGAATTGGGTTTAAGATGAAGTCTGGGCACGGATGGGTTAACCTTGCAGAAAATTGGTTGCATACTGTCATAAGTATGTTCCTCCCCAGAGGCAAGGCTGTGAGAGAGATTTGCTACCGATTAGCCGCTGGTCACGAGCCAGTTCAGCCCTTCTGATTTCAATTTAATGCGTGTTTAGAGCTTAAGCAGTGAAAACGCACACCCACGACAGTTTTTCCTTTTTAACTCAACCAGCTCCAGCCTTGAGACTGGGTTGTTCTGCTAACTTTTGTCTTGTTTCTACTCGCAGAGGACTTTCCTCGCCGCAGCCATGTCCTTGCTCCCCCTGTGTGAGCTGGATTTATTTAGCAGACAAAAACATCTGCCTGTCTAAGGAGATTACAATTAAAGCATCTGTCTGCCATACTCACTTTGCAAGTGTTGTCAGTTAGCTGTGAGAGTAAAGATGGCTCTCAACACTCCCAGAGTTATCTAGAAAGTTCTTCTGGGGTGACCTTCTTCTTTACATGAGATTTGTCCCCATCCTCACATTGAACCCTTGACTACCCAGCAGTCCCTTTGTTGATTTCTGGTTCACATTATGGATTTTAATTCAGTAGAGGGCAGGAAACAAGTTCAAAAAGATGTGTATCTGAAATTGTTGATAACCTCATCAGGGATGGAGAGTCATTCAAGGCAGATAAATATTTCTAGTCCTCTCAAGGTAGCAATGGGAGCGCTTGGAACTCTGTGTTTCTTAAGCTCCTTTCACACTTAAAACCCAGAACATTATTGAGAAGCGCTTAAAGTTTGGACTTTGTGTCATTCACACATGCAGCCCTTAAATGCTTTTTTTTTACCTGGGATGCAAACGTTTATAGATGCCATGAAAATCCTGTTAAACAGGAGGCCTCCTTCATTTCTGAATTAAAAAAGTACACTCCCCCTATCTTTCACCAAAACTAAAAACTCAACCATGAAAATGAACGTTCTGCTTTGCTGGCCATGCTGTGTCACTTACACACAGAAGCAGCCATGCAAGTATCCAGGATGTTTTTTCTAGAATCATGTGAAAGATAGACCTAAAAATAAAGGAATTGAAAAAATATTGAGCACTGCAGGCTATAATAGAAATATTTAGAGTCATGACAACTTTACTGAGATTGTGACTCAACTTTTTTTTGACACCTTTCCTGTTTAATATTTATAATCCCAGGTAGAAGTGGCTGTGTGAAAGGGTCTTCAATCTCTTAAATTCTTTAGTACAGCGGCCCCCAACCTTTTTTGCACCACAGACCAGTTTCACTGTAATGTAAAACAAAATGTACACAGACAGGTATAGATACAACTAAAAACAAAGTGCATTTGTTTTTTACTGGTAACTTATGGGCTAATTTTTTTATTTACTGTATCACATAACCGAGACAAGTGTTTATGTTTTCAAAATAAAAGATCTTTCAGACTCTGATAAGCAATAAAATATTTTTATACGGTCTTTCTGTGCCGCCCGGTACCAAATGACTCATGGAGCAATACCGGTCTGCGGCCCAGTGGTTGGGGACCTCTGCTTTGGTACACCTTAAAGGTTATTATTCATTAATTTATTGGAAACTGTTGTGAAGATGTGTAAAGATAGTGGGACCATTCAGAACTGTATGATGGGATTTCCTGACTTTTGGTCTGTTTTAATGTCAAAAATATGACACTCATATGATTGTTAGTCATAGGAGTGCGTACATCAAATATGGTATCATCAAACCACAAAACACAATATATATATATGTATACACATATATATTTACATATGTAACATTCCCTCCGTAACTACTGGGAATGATTGCAGGTTTCTTTAGGGAAAGAAAAGAGAAAGAGGGAGAGGTGGAGGAGTGCTCATGTCACTCTGAGAGAGTCTATGTGAGGAGCTGCTGAAAAGTTCTTCCTTGGTATTAAGTTGAATGTCCACCGTTATCTCAGCCCTGGAATTTCTCTTATCTGGAGAAGGGGAGGGGGGCTGACAGATTGATGTGAAGGCTCTACCTGCTCCGTCCCCACTGGCCGAGTGTTGGTATCCTGCGAAGGACAGATACTGTTAGTACGCGCAGTGATTTTATACTTAGCCTCCTCAAAAGCTGCTGAGTGACACCAGGGAGAGGCCCGTTATCCTGAGCGCCTGGGTGGTGCGGGACTCTGCTTGAGAAGATGTTAGTCCACATAACTATTTCAAAACTACTTCTTTCCAAATGAGTTTCTGACTGCAGTTACTCAGTATGTGCTAGCTCAAACTTTTGTCCTTGCTAGGTCCCCATAATTCTAAAGATGGAAAAGTGAAGAAAAGGCTTGTGCATTCAAACATTTTGACTTCTACTTTTTGCTCATCATGTCAGGTTTGCTTAATCTGTGATTGTATTGGACACTGACCCTCTCATTTTTTTCTTTGGATTGCCTACTTTTGAAAGGATGAGATAGCAATTTGATTTATGACGACTAAACCTGACTTCTATGTTCGAGGCACATCATAATCATGCAATAAGTGCAATATTTCCAGTAACATTCCGAAATGTTAATCTCATTCATGACAGAGATGAGAGAAGATTACATATGGTGTTTACCTCTGGCTGACCTGCACAGAGGAAACAGAGCAGACAGTCCCTATGTTAAATTCCTATTATAGTGTCTTAGGGGCAGAAGCACCTATGCAGATGCCATCTATAGTCCAGAGTGCCATCGGACTCCCAAAAAGGTTGTGTTCCTAACTATCTGGCGTGTTAATTGATCGGCGGCTTAACCTCTGGCTTAAATTGATTAGCTCAGTCTTTATAGTCAGCAAATTCAATAACCCTTGAAATTAACAATAATGCCTGCTTGGAAGGTGTTACTGATGAGCACAAGGCTAAAATGGATAGAGTTTGCTTCAGATACACTCATGCAGAGTGCATTTCAATTTCTGGTGTTAAGTGTTATGGATCGGTAGCACCTCTACGAGGGCCATCCATCCATCCATCCATCCATGAGCACTCGTGACTTTTGCCTTACACTTTATATAGTTCACATATATGTGTATAATTACAACTGTAGTGCATAATTGTGTTCAGTTGTTTAAGAAGATTCACAAAAATTTGAAGCACATTTTCATATATATATTCCTGTAAAGTCTGAGTGAGCTGTTCTTTTAGCTAGTATATTTTTGAATATCTGTGTTTTGACAGTAATTTGTTTTCCATAATTTCTGGAGGTCTGCAACCTTAATTCAACCTTAGCTTCTAGATTCAGACACCTCTGACTCTAATCTATGGGAGAGAGACAGTGAACTGGCGTGCTCATATCCGCTATCAGCTCTATCTGTTCCAGCATACCAAGAAAGAGCTTACCTCAACAATTAACTGCACCTGGCCACAGTTACTCTCTGTATGCTGGAGCTTATCACCGGGTAAAATACTTTTTCCAGATGCAGGACAGAGTTAAGTCGACTCAGACTTCACCATGTATGATGAGCAGATGTCAGCCTTGAAAAGAGATTTAGTATTGAAGGTGAACAGCAATATTCAAGCGCTGTAGATTGTTGGATTTATGTGAGACTTGGCTTTTGTTTTCCAAAAACAAAATGATGATTGCATGAGTGTGAGTTTTTTTCTGTCATGATATCAGTGAATCCAGTGAAATGCAGAGTAAATTACTGTAAATGCAGATCATTTTTAAGCATTTATAATATTATATTGTTCTATTGACCTCTTAGATGAGACATGCCGCATGTACTGCATGTATTTATAAAGCTTTTATTCGCTCACTTTTCAGAGAAGAATAATGCTAAAAAGGCACCCTAACATTGTACATTTAATTTAATTTAGTTTAATTTTAATTGTAGCACGTCAGGGTGAAATATTCAACTGGCTGGAAGGAGAAGGGAGTTTCAGAGAAAAAGAATCAGAGGAGTTGCTGTAAGGGACAATCTGAAAGGGAGAGAAGGAACAAAAAGGGAGAGAAGGAACTTGCCAAATCTCAAAGAGGAAAGTTTTTCCTTGTCTTTTTTGGAGGAAGAAAAGATAGTGAGACCTGAGTAAAGTCACATGTTACGGTTTAATTAATGATAGGTGGCAATGTGTTGATCAGCCAACATGACTGTAGTTTGTTGATATATTTTTATCAGTTAACATTATTTAATCCAAGCAACTGTGCATTGTCTCTCAATTAATAATAATGTCAGGAGGTGGCATACATGGATACTTTTGCCACTTTTTTGTAGATATATCAGCATATCAGATGGGTTTCTCATGTTCTGTGAGAAAATTCTTTCCTAATAAAAGTGTGTGCGCATGTGTGTGTGAGAAAAAGAGAGAGAGAGAGAGAGAGAGAGAGAGAGTGTGAGAGAGAGTGTGAGAGAGAGAGTACAGATCATTCCGGTGATGTATTGCCCTGTGGGCATTGTAATTTGTTATATAAGCTTCATGTAACTTTAGCCGGAAGATTAAATACCTCCAGCTCAATTTATCAGTCACCCGTCAAACTCTAGGTCAGTTTCTTTTTAACCCTTGTTTTGTGGTTCAAAGCCCTCATACAAATGTGACATTGTCATGCCAAGCAAAGTATTCTTTTTTTCCCTCTCAGAGCTTGAGATCTGTCTCTGAATCATCCTACTTTCGACAATTTACTACTCTGCTATTAAAAAAACGTTTATGAGAGTTCCTTGGAATATCACTATGAAAGTTAAATGACGGTGACTTGTAGTGATAACAAGTGCATAAAAGGTGAAAGCTCTTGTTTCTACAAAAACTCTGATTGGTATAAAACCTTTATATCATGTGGTTTAAAATGACTGTTTAAAATGTTATTTGCCCTCACACATTTACAATAAAAACAATATATGGGACCAAAATGGCTCTTTAGTAAAAAAAAAAAACCCTGTATGTGTTATTCTGCGGTTTTCAAGTGCACATTTGTGTTCACAAGCTGAAGTAGAATAGGAAATATACTGTAAATGTGATTAAAAAAACATTTATATTATTGCCATATTGTGGACATTGAAATGTAATGTAAAGTCATAAGAGTAGTTTTGTAAACTTAAATTATTATTTTGTCAATAATTATACATATATATATATATATATATATATATATAATGTGTGTGTGTGTGTGTGTGTGTGTGTATGTGTATATTTCACTTGGCACACAAAACCCCAGCAGACCGCTTTTGTTGACCTATATATTAGACTTGTGACCTAGTGTGTTTTCTTATACAGGTGAGAACGGTGTTCAGTGTCTTTGTTGCTACATGACTGCCGCCGTGGCTGACTGGGGGTGCGCAGGGGTCGAGGTGTGACAGCCGGCCGCCGCTGGGCACCTCACGGCTTGTTACCACTAATTCCCATCAATAAAGTTCATTATTCAAATGATATGGATGGGTCGGTGTCAGGTGGTGGAGTGGAGCATAGGCCGTTGCGTTTCTTTTTTTCCCTCTCTGACCTATTGTAAATGTTGCCTCTTCAGGCCACTGGCCCCTGCTGCTCTGACGGAACTCATGAATCCCAGGTGTCAGATGACAAGATGGCTGCCAATAAATCAGGGGTTTGACCACAAGAACACACTTCTCCTACCAACATTTTGATGCAGTGCTAATCAGCAGGAGCAGAGGGGGAAAATGCAACACATAATTAAAAGTCAATTAAAAAGAGAGTGTAAAGTTAAGGTAAGGTTAAACTGCAATTGCATAAGTGTGATAAAAAATACAACAATAGACAATAGAATAATATGTGAAAATTTGTTGATCTGGTGTAGTGATCCCAATTGTCACATTTTAGTGCATTTAGTACATTTTTAATATATTTTTAACCCAAATATTGTCTGAGCTTTGTATCTTTTTACTGGAGCTATGAGGCTAATGTAACTACAAGTAACAGAAATGTATATGTGTTGTATATGCGCTAAACACATAAATCATCACATACTTTTCTCAGACTGTGTAGTTTTTTATCAATAAAAGAATGTCATAACACTACCGAATGTATTAAAAAATGCCAATTTAAAACTAAAAATGACCCAGCTCCTATAAAAGAAGTATTTACAGAATATCGTGATTTCTGTGAGTTTTTTGTGAATTTGATATATAACTTCATATGCTGTTTTTACTGATAAAAAACGTACTTCATTTACTAATTCTACCCTTTGCCTCTCACCAAAGTGCATAAGGTCTGTAGGGCTCAGATGTCCCGAGAGCTTCTGGAAAAGATGCCCAACAAAACTGGTGTCAACGTAAATAGAGAGAGAGAGAGAGAGAGAGAGGGAGGGAGCAGGAGAGTGAGAGAAAGAGTATAAAGCAGCCAAGTGTCCCTCGGCCCCCCCACCGTCCTGCAGTAAGCTAGTCCACATGATGGAGTGTCCCTCCGTCCCTGAGAAAGAACGCTTGCTTACTATTTCATCATCCCCTGGAGGCATGAGGAAAATAAGCACATCAGTTGTCATTATGACAGCATAAAAATGGTGCCATCATATTTCAACTACACAATGCAGTCACCCCCCCAGTCCGCACCGCCACCTTCGTCCCTCCTTTCCCAGATGATGAATTATGGACTCCTCCTTTCACACGTTGACTATAAGTTAATATTATCTCCGCTGGATAATTATACCTAAAGTTCAATTACTGACCCAGAATTACAGATCCGTGGACGTGGTAGACCCCCTTTAAAAAGAAGAAAAGGCATTTATCTCGGTGGCCCCAGTGAGCAAAATCTGCATGTTGGCAGTGATGTATCTGCACAGGCCTTCTCCACTCCTGGCCCCATTCTTCTCACCCTAAGTCTATGTCCCTCGGGCCCCTTCCGCTTTAACGTTAGCTTTTCTATTAGATTTTTGCTTTTACACCAATTTGTGCCATGTTTTTTTGTGTCTCTGCGAATGGTGGAAGACTGCCTTATTTAGCTCGTCACATATGACCTCACTCTCATGCGGTCAGTACACGGGTCATGTAATAGTAGGTGGGACAGAAAGGAGATGCCATTCTATCTGGAACACTATATCTACTGCCAGCTTGATCAAGAGGGAGATTTGTTCGACTGGGAGTGCCTTGACACCACTTGTGTCCTGAGCGGTTTCATGTCCCCCAGTACCTGTCCTAGCAAGTGCGGTTTAACCTGTCAGTGAATCATGAAGCAGTTTGTGACCTTTATCAAGTGTGAGAAAGGCAGGACGAAACTCTATGGAGTCTCAAGGACAGAAGCTGAAAATCCCTGTTTTTGTAAAAAGAAAGAAAGAAAACGGTCCGCAAAATGACAGCAAAAACTCATTCTATTTACATAGCACCTGGCCTGCACCACTTCCTACAATGCAGTACAAAACTTTATGGCGTAGCACTGAAAATGAAAGGTAAAATAAACAATGTTATTAAAAGAGCAAACTAAGCAATGACAAAATATTGGCTTGTAGGCTGCCTTTCCTTTTAAATTTTATACATGGGTTATGTTAAGATACAATTTGGAATATAGTTAGTTAAGCATCCCATGGTGTAATTTTTTTTTAAATCTGAGACATGTTCACATAATTTGTTTATAATTTGTCTACAATTTATTTATTCTTATATCCTCTCAACCTCTCAACAGGAAGCCTACATATAATACTTAAGCAAGTGAGTGAGTAAAAAAGTATATAATTAAATATAATAAATTAAGTTTAAGTATTAATTTATTTTACCACACTGTATTTTATATTTATATACCATGCTATTTCCTTGCTATTCATTTCACATTTAATAAATCATACGTTAAAAATGAACATAAAAAAGGTAAAATATTATAGGATATATAATTGTAGTTTTGCACTATCCTGTGATTTTTCTCTCTCTCTCTCTCCCTCCCTCTTTCTTCTTCTGTCTATTTCTCAAGCTGCCTTGTTAGACTTGGTCGGATAAATCTGTAGAGATTTTTGTATGAATACTGCATTAGTCTATAACAGATCAATATTAACAGTTAACTACTTTTCATGTCACAGCGAAAGCCAATTTTCTGCGATATTTGATCTACAGCTTATTACTTCCTGGCACTAGCACTCGGGCATTTGGATTTGGATCATCATCTGACTGCTAAATGCGATCTGGCTTTATGTTGGGTCTCAGAAAATCATCAAAAAAAAAGTGAGTGAGAAATTCAGCCCCCAATCCTGCTGTTGTACAATAATAACTAGCCTGTGTGGACTGTCACTCTGAGACAAATCATTTTCACGAAATGTTAAAAAGGTGTACGCTTTCAATCATCCTTCTGTAATAGTACATTCCTCTCTGCTTCATGCAAAAGCCTCCCAAAACAGACATACTAAACACCAAATCCAATTGGTTGGTTATGAAACATATGTAGAGGAGAAACGGCTACACTAATTATTTCATCGCCAGTGCCTGTCCCCCCAGCCCCAGCCCAACTCAACTTAACTGGATATTACATTTGCTTAAAACTCAATCACATGAAAATGAAGACTCGATTTGAGAAAATTTTAATAAAGATAAGTCGTCACTATCGTCCAATCGTGGGTGGGTCCCTAATCGGTGCTTTCATTCTCTGCACCCAGATAATGTCAGCCCGGCTTGAGGCTCTTATTTTGCAATAATACATTTACATTCTAATCATTTTATTAAAGCTTATGCAGCCTGCTGGAGCTAGGCTTCCACAGAACTGCCAGTCCCCCAACCACAGCCACCCATTTCCCCCTCCAAAAAAAAGAAAAAAGAAAAAGAAAATCACCCAAGCAAATTGTATCAGTAATCAGCCCACAGCGGTTTTATCAAGCCGGGCCACTGGCAAGCGGAGGCCCTCTACAATGAGCCGTCTAGCGCTTGAAGAGCCTGTATTTAATCATTCGCTTCAGCAGCATTGTTATGCTTACAGTGCATAAAAAAGAGCTTCATATAGACCTCCCAGTGCCTGTGACAATAAAGCAAAGTATCTGTCTTATTTATCGCTCCACATTCTTTTTCCTCTTTTCTCTTTTTTCTCCTCCCCTCTCTCACTCGAGAATCCCGTTTCTTTATTTGTTTCAAATAATTTATCTTTTTTATTATTTATATTCAAACCCATAGCCTCACTGGAAGTGGCTGCAGAACTCTGTGATGACAATCCAACATAAAGGTGTCCAGATGAAGATAGAGAACATTTTTGAATGATAAAAAAAGGGACAGCAATCACAAGAAGAGGGACGTGGATGCCGGCGGCCCAAGACGTTTTGGTGTTGTGAATATGTAAATCGAATGGCTGTCCTCTTCCAGCGCTGACAGGAAGGCGGCTCTGGTGCCTTCACATCACGTCAGTCACGCCAGACATTAGTGGCAGCTCTCATAGAGGCTCTATTCACGGCCTTTGAGAAGAAATGACATTAAGATGAATTATATATTTCCCCAAACACTCGACGAAATGACCCAGGTGACACAAAGCAAAGGCAAAGGCTTATACAAAAATAGCCTGACTATATCAATTTTCAAAATAGCTGGATCACTGGAGCTGTCTGACTGGATTATGTTCTACCATGCCCAAAAGGCATCTGAGTGAAACATGTAACCTTTGTTTTAGACCTTTTGTGTGATGACCAGTTGTCAGGACACCACAACAGTTCAGACCACTGATGCACTAATGGTCAAGTTGAGGGAGACAGCATCTAGAAAAACTCCTTAAGAGAAACCAAAACTCAAAAGATGACAACCTAGCCTCCTCGGGACCAACCCCAGTAGTAAAGTTATGAACAAAATAGCAGTGGACAAAGTACATAAGCCTGTAAAAATGGAGGAACACTCAATGAAATGTTATGTGAGCAAATTTGAAGTGTTCGTTTATGTTTCTATTTGAGTAGTGCTGCCCTTATAGATCTATTTATCTCTACACCTCTCCTACTGTGTCTTAAGAAACAGTGTTCATTGACTCTTGGGGCACTGGGCATCTGAATTAAAAAGACCACAGTGCTTCTCATTGTGCTCAAGTTTATCAAAGGTACTTGGGCCTAATTACAGCTGCTAAGCTATGGATTCCCTGAATTTGAAAGCACATCACACGCAAGATATTATAGAAAGTCTCCAAACAAGTAAAACATTAAAGAAATGCATAAATGTGAATAAAAAGCATTTTTGTAGAAGTACCAGCACCAGTATATGCAAAACAATGCTTCATAATTCTTTTAAACATGTAGTTGCAAGAGAAATATGTTATTATATATTATCCAGGTTTTAAAGATTTTATTATATTTTCTTTTATTCATTTATTTCCATTGATTCGTAGGGTACCGTTTAAAAAATTTGGACCTTTTTAAAGAAGGGTTTCTCTTCTTATTTTCCAAACATCAAGATTTAAAATTTTAAAGCAGCACCTTTTCATACTTGGTTCACTAGCATTCCTTGTTGTCCCTTAATGAAAATGTGTGGTGTGTAATTAAATAATATATATTTAAACTTTTGTTTTAAAAGTTTAAATATATAAAAATATAGAAATGAGGCAGCAAGGTCACAGGTCTGAATTCCTGAAATCACCAGGATAACTTGGTTGTGCCCTTGGGCAGTGCGCTAAGTCTTTACTTAGGTTTTGCTGCTCCATTGGCATTGCTCTGCTGCTGAAAATCTGAGCAAAGAAAGGTACTAAAATGACCTACTTCTGTTACAGAATAGATCAATAAAGTATAACTCAGTTCATACACAGACATCAACTTCCCTCTTGGTATTTCATATATTTAGGCACTGGCCTTTTGATTTAAATGTCTTTAACATGAAAATATTTATTCAGAACATTTGACTGTTTTTACACCAGGTCTCTCAAAAACTTTTGAAAATAGATTCAGTTTCTGTGCCGTTACAACTAACTTTGAAGTTTTTAAGCTAATCTCAAATGCTTAATTCACAATTAAAGTCGGCCTTCTATACTTGTCAAGTCTACATGTATCACCTCTCTCCATAGCACTGATGATCTCTGTGATATCTCATGAATAGATGACATATGTAATGCTGACAGTTTAACATGAGCTACGTTCTCTCAAATAATGGGGATTAACTGGGTTTATCACTAGCTTACGGATAACCCGATTGTTGCCAATCTCCTTTGTATCAGGCATATCTGAGTGGTCACCTTATCTCAGGTGTGAGCAGGGAACAGAAAGGCGACGTCTCTGACATAAATGGGCGTCCTGATACTTTTGGCCCCGGTGGCATTGTACTGGAGCTTGAACAAGAGAGCTTTGAACCCTTTGCAGGCTACCACCTGGGGCAGGTACGATGCGACCGCCTCATGTATCAACACAGGAGTAAAAGATCCAGACAGCGACACTGACAAATTGGAAGGTGAAAACCCTGGTCACGAATCTGTAGTTAAAACTTCATGAAATATAATAAATTGACACAAGCTTCAGAAGTCAGGAAATCTCCATTTTCCAGCCCTTTAACCCCTCCTTCCCTGCACCCACTTCTGGCTCCTTTGCTTTCTTTTCTTGGGCCTCGTTTAGGGGGGAAAAAAAAGAAAGTTATTCAAGCCCCCAACCGTAAAGCCATCCTTCATCTGCACAGCGGTTAAATGGCGGCCATTGTGCTCCATTGTCCTGTTATTGCTGTTGTCCCCCTTCCATTCAAATTCAATTCTTTATTTGGGTGTATATTATTACCCACAAGAATCTCTTCTTCCTCAAGGCAAGACAGCTCACCCACAAGATGGGTAGACCGCACAAAAGGCTTCCAACTCCATTCTGTTTTTTAATCTGGTGAAGGGTATCATGCTTCTCACTGTGATGATGTCAACTGAAAGGAGCCCTGTGGTCAGAGGGACGCATGTTTCAGCGAGTCCTGTTACCAAATGCTGTAACTAAAGCCTCCACCAGACTGGTAGCGCAGGTAATGATTCAAAGCCAGTGTATTTTTTTGAAGCTTCAAAATGCTGTAAATATATAAACATGTTGTTCCAAACAATAGCATTACTAGAGATTATTCTATTCCCCAAATAATATTTCTAAATTATACATTTTCATAAATAAATCAAAATGTTGCAGTGTCATTTTCTTTTCACTTGCTATTGTCAAGTTGTTGTCCTAAAGTAGGTTCATCATCACTACTTCTCAAACGCCTACTAACCCCTAAGGTTCTTTTTGTTACTATACCTAAGAAACTGTAGCTCATCTGTTGCCAGACACACAGAACCGCCCATCACTGGATATTCTTGGGTGGTGCCTAGTCATACTGGTGCCAAACCCACTACTGTACCACTGCAATATCAATGTCAACGCTATGCTGAGAATGTTTCTCCAACCAAACAATAACTGATCAACAATGGTCCTGTGATCAGAAAAAAAATCAATTATAAATGAGGAGCAGGTGAGCTACAATCTGTAATTATAAAGCTTTCTTAGTGGGCCTATAATGCAGGTGAAGATCACAAAGTACTCACATAAATACAAATAATGTGGACAGGTAGTGTATTTTGCATCACTGTGAGCAAACTGAAGACGTTCTATGATCAGTTCTATGTGGGGTTTTCTTAATTATTTCAAAGGTTCAGCTTCTTCAATTCTCACATTATGTCTAACCCAAGAGACACATGTTCTGATTCATTATTACTCTGGTCAGTGTGAAACCACAGGTGTTTTCTAGTGACTGCCAAATTAAGACCTGGATTGCAATTTTCCACATCCAGGTCAAATTTTACATATTCCATCTAAAGTTCATGACATTTGTTTTCATCACTTGCAGTTGCTTTGGGAATTTTTGCTCTCATATTAAATCATTTTGTCATTGCACACAAGGTGTCCATCCGCTGGCAAAAACCAGGAGTGTGAAATGCTGCCATTGTGTCACTTTCATATTAGAGGCAAGAACCTTTTTTATAGACTCCCAGTTCACCAACTCATTTACATTCATTCCAGCTGTCCACCAATCATTTCGCCTTCACTCATATCATTATACTGTGTGTGTTCATTTCCTGTTGATCTGATTAAATATTTGATATATTCTTCCAACTTGACACAATGGTGCAGATAAAAAAAATGGACAAATTTACTTTTTTTTTTTTTGGATGACAGGCAGCAGTTGGAGGGAAATGAAGTTGTATCATAGTATCGCAATATACACGGCTCAAATATTGTAGCTGGAATAATCACTACCTCTGTCAGTTTAAACGGGTTATTATTCTTTAAACTATTTTATTAGGATTCTTTGATGTGATCATACTGAATTCCTGCAAAGATGGGCTATGAAATGAAGGAAATTATCTGGATTGTGTGCAGCGCCAGTCAATCTAGAATACGACTGCTTTATTTAGCATTTCACAGAACGCTTTTTGTAGTTAACTAGCCTGTCTGCACATCACACGCTGATTGTTGCATTAACTACTGTCTGTCACGCTCTATCAAAAGTTACTCCATTTATTGTGGCTCAGGTTTTTTTTCCCCCCTCTCAGCCTTGGCAAGTTTATTTTCAATCAATACAGCATCCATAAAGCAGGCCAACAGAGAGACAACAGGACTGAATAAGCTGTGACAGTAAAACATTTTGAACCATTTAAAAGAAACGTGAGCCTAAATTTATTGAATGGTGATAAGACTATTCTCAAATCATCTATCATTATGATGATTGATGAAAGTATGAAAGAATACAAGCTTTAGTTTGAGCTTCAAGTGCATGGTGAGATTTGGTTTGGTCAAGGATACATTTGGGTTTTTTCCAAGGTCTTCAACGGCATCAGTTGCTCTTTTTTCATCTCCTCAGAAATCTCTGAAGAGACTGTGGTTTTGACAATTCTTATCTTTGCTTGTAGAGAAACATCATTACATTTGAAGATCTTTTCAAGCTCCCTCATCCTTGTTCTGCTGAATGCATTGTATTTCTTGATGGATGGTTTCTTTGTTGTTAGTAATTACTCCAGGATAAACAGAAGCTGTCCACCACCATAAATATTCAACTTAATGGTCTTGCCTGTTGTCATAACCTTTGTTTCCTATGTGTGAAACCAAAGCATCTCCTCACTCTGTTCTTTAACTATAAGCATTTTGCTGCAAATCAAAGGTCATTAATGTTTCTTCCTCAATTGCATGCACTGATATAATTTAATATGAATCTACTTTCTACTGAATTTTACTTTTAATGGAACTTAGATTTGCAATTCCACCATTTTTGCTAATGTATTTTTCTCAGCTGAACATGTACAGCAAAGCCCACATGTCATTCCAGACTAAAAATAAGTTAATAGACCTAAGCACGCCACTCCTGCCTGGTCTGTCATTGTAATGTCTTTTTACAAAACAAAGAGAGTTGCTCATGTTGCACCCAAAATAGTATAATTCTGCGTCTGTTTTACATAGCACAAGGCCCTAATACATGATTTAGGGGAGCTTCTCCCTATCACATGCATTAAGATAATGGAAGCCTATTATAAAACTTTCACGAGCATTAACATTTGATGCATAAAATTCAAAGAGAAAGAAGTAAAATCAGCCTTTGGAAGAGGAAAAAAGTATTCTCCACACTTCATGAAGAACATGCATGTATAATGAAACTGTTCTTGCTGCCATAAATGCATTATTGATATGTTTATCAAATTTTGACTCCACTTTAGGAGGAAACTTGCTGTCTCTACATAGAGGCGTGTACATTTTAAATGAATGGCTTTGATATAAAAAAAGTAAATCAATTTAAGAGACACCATGAAATCAGTGCATTGTGGTTCTCAAATGTTTGCTGTTTGCTTAGAATATTACAACATTGAACATCAGTGGTTCTCCTACATACCTGATCCTGCTATAGTGTAACCCAGCTGTAACCACAAAAACACAAACGGCCTATTCCATAGCATGAGTGGGGAAAGTGTCCACATTTCTTACACCAAAATAAGCATTTCAATAACACCCAATGTAAAAAAGCACCAGTTATTCTAATTATGGTACTATCTGATGCAAATAATGTACTAACTAAAGTAAATAATGTACCAGCAACTATAAGTGCTGATACAAACTGACACATATACAGTATCAGCCAAAGTAATTAAAGCACCTCCTCATGTCAGAAAGTACCAACTGATGCAAGAAAAGTTCCATTGATGGAAGCAAACCAGTGTAATTAAAGCTGATGTAGCCATCTGATGTAGCGTGGGTGGCACTATGAATATCAGCACCACCTCACGAAAGAATAATTGATTCCCTGCTCAGGCAGCAATGCCAGACTACCATTGCATCCTTGTCTATAACATGGCAAATGATATAGATGAGAGCATTTTAAATATGACTATGTCAAGCATGGCCCGTTGTGCTACTCCAGTATGTGACCAGTAGTTTAACTTGAGGCAGGTGGTTTGAGGCAAGCAAGCTATCGTCTCCAAAACTGGTGAAATTGAAAAGAACAGAAGCCATGGAAATAAACTATGACTAACATGAATAACATAAATAAAATCCTATATGTTAAGTGCTTTTCTACATCGCTTGTTTAAAGCAGCCAGTATTTACACCATGTTAAACTTTCATAATGACCTGGTCAATGAAAATTGTCCAAAATGACTACATCTGTAGACATTATTGTACATTGTAAGCAATTAGATGAAGATCCCTGCAAAGTTACTGCTTCGGAGATACTTTGTTTATTTATTTAGTTTTTGGACATCAACCATACATTGCAGAAACAATAATGCCATAATTGTGACATTTGGTTCGGATATAAAAGGTCCACACAAAACAAGCACTTAATACTTTAGCCAGCATCTAAATGTATTATTGTAAAATGAGGAATGAGCAAGACATACTTTCAAGGTCACACACAATACCTGACCTGTCCTTGACAATAGAAAGGCTCAGGCTGTCCTAGAGTGGCTAATTGTGATCAATCAACATGATGTTATAGTGATTTTCAAACAGAACATATTGAATTTTGTGGAACAATGGTTGCATCTGAACCTGGGAAGTGACCAAAAAATTGGACCACGTCTGAGAAAGGTGGATGGAAAGTTAAGAAAAAAAACTGCTCAGTGAGGGAGGGGTAAAGTGGCTTTTATTTTGTTGCACAATAGGTCTGCTCTTTGGCCTAGTAGATCCTGTTATAACAGGTATGAATGTAGAAAGGGATGCAGGAGCAGAGTTCATTTTTCAAAGCCTCATTCCTCACACGAGTGGGAAAGAACTGTATGGGGAGAAATACTAACATTATTACCTTATTTAAAGAAAGGGGTCTTGAATATCGATCCAGTGTAGCTTCATTACCTGGAAACTGACATCCCAGATTGATGTCTCTCTAAACTAGGTCTGTGGTCAGAGTTACCAAGGGAATCTTGCTATTGACTTTGGATGTTTGTGCAGCCAGGCCTCTGGAGAGTTTTTGTTGCTTTTAATGGGATCCATCAATTCAGCTTCCCTTTGATAATTATTGTTTTACTGTTCACTGGAGACTGGGACGTTTTGAAGCTCGTCTCTGCTTGCCTCAAGATGGCTCCGCTCTCTTAGTTCCTGCATTAAGAGAGGGTGGCTCGTTCATTTGTCTAAGGCTTGACAAGCTCCCGCTTTGAAAATTTAACCTAAAAAAAAAACCAAAGAAAAATAACACTGAACAAAAAAGGAGGAAAATTTCCAGGACCTGGCTGATTCCTTGATGGAGGTAACACCATTAACCCAATTGCTGGAGAATGGAAATTTGTCAGCTGCTAGTACCAGCATTAGCATGCTAGTCTATATAAGGATTCTGTCCCCTCTCAGAGACCATTGATTTTCATATGCTTGATGCTTGAGATACTGTTGTTGATTTTAGTGGAATCTTTAATTTCCCCTCGATTAGCACAATGCAAGTACTGCACTGATGGAAGTTAATGCTCCAAAGAAGAGTTCTACCCTCTAAACCTTTGCTTTACCTTGTGTTAGTGCAGGAAGCTGATTGCCTTGGGCTGTTCTGAAGTTGCATCTCTAAGATGTAATGGGGAAAAAAATTAAAAAGGGTCTTAAGTGATCTCTGCTAGATGATGAAAAAGGATGTAAATGTTAAGCGTGTGGATCGATGCCTGTATGTGCTCCATCCAGCTATATTGATGCATTGAAAACAACATTTGTATCAGTGGTTGTTTCTTTAATTAAGATCTAACCTAAATCTTTGCCATTGATTGGTGCCATTACATTATTGACATGGC
The DNA here is from genome assembly GCA_037974485.1 of Hemigrammopetersius urotaenia. NCBI lineage: Eukaryota > Metazoa > Chordata > Actinopteri > Characiformes > Alestidae > Hemigrammopetersius > Hemigrammopetersius urotaenia. Next base: position 17,633,165 of record JBBPDC010000007.1, on the reverse strand, counting down.
TAATGCTGAGTACAGCCTTTTCCACAGTGTGTGGGATTTTATATCAGTTATATTACTAACTTTTCTAACTTTTGCAACTACTCAGTGGTAGATTAAAACATTTTTACCACTTTTAATAAATTATGAGGATGTCTAACTTATATCATAACCCGCATTGGCCACTCTAAAAAGTCATCTCTGAGGTTTTTTGTTGTCTAGGAAGACAAGCGTTGTTTGATGTTATCAAGCACTTTGCCATCATCACTACTTGCATAGTATAGTTCATTATCATTGGATGTAGTGGTATGTACATGGACTACAGTTTTTCGCTCCCTTTGGCTCCCATAACGAAAATCAATCAGCCTTTCCCTTATAGATCCCTCATCAATACGGCAAGCTGGAGAGGGTCCTCCACATGAGACCAGCAATGATTTACTTGCAACCATGGCCTATTCATCAACACTGGTGGAGTGCAACATTAGCTTATCTGTGCATACGCTTCATAGCTTAAGAAAATCTATGTGTGGTTCTCTCCACAAGGATGAGTTCCACAGAGAAATGGCCACCACTGACATGACTAGTCAATGCTATCAGCTCTGGTTCCCCATCCTCTGGTGAATGCAGCTCCAATTGAGGCAACAATAGGCCATTTCTCACGCCGCCTTCTATTCTGTGTGGCTTCTCTTGACATGTGGAGGTGGGGGCTTGTTTCCTTAATTCCATTGAAGGTGCCTGAAAATGCTTCCCCTCTATTCCTTTCTCTTTCCTATGATGTGCATTGGGAAAGGGCCTCATGAGCAGCCTCAGGTCGGACTCTCAGATGGCACCACACTTGCCATCCTGTTGAATTCCCCCCAACAATTCAATCCCACTCGGCCTTCTCCCCATGGAGCGGTCCAGCATCCACCCACCTTATAAACACACCCCTCAAGTGCTAAATTTGCTTACCCCTCCTTCCCTTGCTGCCCCAATCTCCCCTCCCCAAGAGCTCCAGGCTCCAGCTCCCCTGGACAAGAAGCCCACCCCCCTACCCAACAAAAAAGAAAGAAAAATGGGTGAAAGAAATCAGCAGAGGCTTTGCATCTCTGTGGGCATTTTGAACAACGCCTGCTCTACTCCGATTGCATGGCGCTGCAAACAAAATCCAATAGCCGCCTAATCTGATCATCTCATCCCCACTTTTCATGCTGCGTTCCCCCTCTAACACCCCACCCCCCCTTTAGAACTCCCTTGTACTAGTTCCAGCCTGGGAGTGTGTGATAAGACACTAGAAATTTAGTCATCATCTTCTGCGCAAAAGGGCCTCTGAGGAGGGATTACGATATTGCTATAACCTTACACTGACTATGGACAGGAGAAGGGATGCAGCGTGGTTGCAATCCTCCACATTGGTGCCCGGCCCCTGCCTCTCTCTAAAGGGTGGCTTTACAAGATTAGTGGAGACTAACCATCATCGTGTTGGAGGCGATAGCCGAGGGAAGACCGTGTTTACTGTTGTCGAATGGGTTGCAGTGATGTAGGGGTTGATAATAGAAGCTATTACCCTATTTTTGTGCTCGCTGACCACATGTGAAATAGTGTCCAACAAATATGTCAGTCTGACTGGGAGATATGCTCCATGGGAGCCTTTAAAACATGAAGCTTCAACTGAGAGAATGTTTTATTTAAATAAACATTTGACCATGGAGGGTAACTATCAATTTAGATAAAAAAAAATGTCCAGCTTGTATATACACAAATGTATGATGGTATCTATTTTCTCTTTGCTGCAGTTGTGAATATTTTGAATATATACAACATGTATGCCTTTCTGAAGCACGCATCACACCGGCTTGTCCAAAAAAGACATTTGCTTTGGTTGGCTAGAGATGATTCTTAGGGAATGCTGGGGTCACTCACTTGAGAGAAGTTTCCAAAACTTTTAAGAGTATTCTTTGGGGTTAATCAGTGTTTTCACCGATTTTGTTATGTTATCGTCTCAAAGTAAGAGCCAGTCAAAATAACTTAAAAGTCCCAGGCGACGTCATGAAGATTCTATAAAAGGTCAGCTATGAAGATTTCTGAGGTTATAATAATGCATAAATTTGCAGGTTGTCAAAGTTTGTTTAGCACTACACATCATAAATACTGGTGGGGGAAAAAAAGGGTCTTCCAAAGCACCGCCAAAAGGACATGATGAAAGAAGACAGCTCTGGACTCAGGCAGAAAACCATTAAAGAACTCAAAGTATTATTATTATTTTTTTTTTACTAACACAGTTTGACACATCCACTGCTTTCATAAAAGAGAAAAAGGGAAAAAAATGAAACTAAAGAAGCAAGCTGAAACTGAAGAGGCAAGCATATTTTGAAAGTAAATAGCCATTATTAGATATGTAAAATGCCTTGTCTGATTTTAGATGCTGGTGTAAGGAGACTGAATGCGTCAGTAAGACATCATCAATTTAAGTTCCTATTTATAATGAGTACAAATTTGAGTATTTGAGTATTGAGTATTTTTATTGCAGAAATCCTGTCATATATACTTGTATATGTTGTTTACCATGCATGTGTATGATGTTCATTTTTGCACTTAAATTGACTTAAGTATCAACAAACATCAATCTATTCCTTAGAGCAACAAACAAACAAATAGTATGTAGTTTTTCAGGAGAGTGTCATGTAGCTAAGAGGATGGAAGTGTACATCAAGAAAGTATGTTAATGCATTAAGACACATACCTCAAACCACATCAAACTATGTAACCTTTAGTTTATGAAACTATAGAACATTGCTATGATTGTTGATATTATATTTTTGCTCCCACTTATGTTGTCCTTGAGCAAAACTAAAATCAAGGACAAAACTACAGAAGCAAATGTCGGAGACCAGCATGCCTTGTACAATTGTGTAAATTTTATTTTTCATGAATCTTTTGCTTCATAATAGAAGGAATAGACTGGTGAACCTTTTGCATCTGCCACCATAATATTCCATTCAATTAAGTGTATTAATAGTCAGTGCTTTCAGTTTACATACTGCACTTATGTATAATTTGCTGAACTTTTGTAGCTGTTTTCTATATTGCTCATTTATGTAGATAGCAATTTGATTAAAACCGATTCTTTGGAAGTGCAAATGTACATGAGTGTGATTCTAACGCCATAAGCCAGCTAAGCCACATCAACTCTGCTTGAATGAACTCTTGTTTGTCTTGATTTATTAATGTTTTAATAAATAGAGCTGTAACCGTCAGAGTGCCTGAGGATGGGTTTTGTGTTATCTGAGTGTCAGATCTCCTCCCAGCCTGTCTGACAGTCCGGTGACAAAGGGTGTTTTGAATTAGCATCAGCGTCTCATATGTTCATATACAGGAGGGCACGGGAGCGTCCTTTCATCAGTAGCTGGGAACAGCTCTAATTAAGCATATTGTCATGGTGATGGCGGCGATCTGTAAGATGGAGATAAGCGACATCAAATTGCCGTTTGGTTACAAACAAGGAGATCCGCACCCAAACTCAACAGTAGAGGTCCTTTTTCAGACTGGTGAAACATGTTATGAGTTAAACTAATCCATTTTCCATGCATCTCAAACACATGTGTCATATTACATTTATTTGAGTACAAGGCATTTCTGAGTCAAAAATGTCAGAATTAGTTCATATTGATCCTGTTTCAGTAATAGGGTGTTGAAGTTAGCCTATATTTTCTTTAGGATATGAAAATGACCCACCAAGCTTACATTTAGAGACTGTTTTGACATATTTAAAGAGATGCATTAGATATCTCTGACAGGCATTGTTAAATATTGATAAGAGGCATGATTCTCACCTCCCCCCTTTTTTCCTGACTTTGCCTGGGTCTCTGTCACTGCATGGTAGTTCACATTTTCCCTCTGATACAGCCTCATTCAAAGTCAGATTAAATTAGGCTAAAACTGTCTCGGCAAGGCTCTGCAGTGACAGAAGATGGCCTGAGCTAGGGGAAGCTGCAAAGTCTCCAGCCGGGCCTTCTTTTCCTCTCAGCTCCCATCAATATTACATTAGGTAACTCAAGAAGCAAACTGTTCCCCCACCCCTCCAGTCGGCTAACCTACAGGTTCGCTGAGTCTCCATCTTGCCCAACGTGCAAAGAAAGCCAACCCCCCTTCTCCCCGAACCAACCCCTCCTGATTCAGGACAACAAAAATCAATCATTCCATTCTCTCCGGATGGCCACCCATTCTGAAAGAGGCCTCATCCAAAGTGAAATAGACACTTTCTGCTGGTAGATCCCAGTCTATGATAGATTTGTGACACGAGGTTAGCTGTTTAGAATGGAAACGTGTCTCTTATGGCTGCTAATCACTTTCATTTCACATTGCTTTCACACAAAAGCAGATTTATTTCCCCAGACAAACATTGAGCACACTGTACAAAAAAGGCCCGATTTAATCAGTTTCATTATTCAGGATGACCTTAAGTTATTTCAGTAGCTTTGTGTTTTGGAACTGTTGTGTTTTTTAAAAAAATTTTCATCACATCTGACAGTGTGTTCATTTTGTACATAAATATTTTAAGCAGTTTTGATAGATTTTTAACTGCATCTTGAAACCTGCATTACACAACTCAGTGTTACAGTACTTTCTATATATTAGGGCTTGTTTAAGCTAGTCAACTAGTCGACTGATACAGCCATTAATTGGTACTGTGTGCTGCTCTTGACTACTCAAGAAGCTCTCGATTGCAACCACACTGCATCCCTTCTCCTGTCCTTGAAAAGCTCCAGTAGCGCACAGGCAAGAAAAGCTTCAGAAATCTTTACAACACAATTCCAATGATGGTTATGTAAAACCAAGCAGAAATCCATTCTTCTAAATCAGACTTTAACAGGTAAGCATGATTTGTTTAGCTGCTCTGCAGTCCTCTGCAACATGCTTGTAGCTCCACCTTGCCTGAGTATTAACACTTGTGGCTCTTCCCCTCTTTCCCCTGTCTGTATATACTTTATACTCCACTTTTCCCAAACACTTTGTGCACCATCAAAGTGTTATTGCTCTGATGGCATTTCATTTCTTGCCTGTACTTTGAATTAGCTGATAGCCTTAATTTAGAATTTAGTATGTAGCTGCTAACCTACAGCCTCCTAGCTAAGGCCTAGTTTGTTTTTAGCATTAGCTATTAGCCATCTATCTTTCTTTTATTTTTCCCCACGCTTTCTGCAAACATTACATGTTAACTGATTTTCCTGTGTTATGGATGTCTGGTTTTTGTGAGTTCATCCTTAGTTTGCTTGTTTTTTGTCATATACATATACCACTTCATAGTTACCCAAAAAACCATGAAAACCATGGTTATTTAATCATAGTAAACCATGGTTAATTTTCGTAAGGGCTCTCTCACAGTCATGTTAATGGGGAAAGAGAAAATCCTAAAATTTGTATCAGGTGGTCTGTGTAACCTTGTGAACTTGGCCCCACACCTTAAAATGCAAGTATATTAGCTTGTACTTTGATGCAATAAGCTCAAACAAAATATACTTTGCTGAACAAGAGAACATGTTTTTAGTTTTTTACAATTTTTACACACACCCTTTTCAGTACTCATGAGACATAATGTGTGATGTTGATGAGAAATGGAGGCACATTACTTTGTGTCATTGCTCTTGGGTCAAATAATTGTTTCTTCAAATTCATAGCTTCACAGGAGAGAGTAGACATTTGATTATAAATAGTTTTGGATCATTTCCATTATGTGTGTGTATGCGTAATTTTACTTCATTATCCATTTTGTGTATTCTGAATATAATTCTGTGCAGCAGTTCCTTTGTTTGATTTAAATCAAAGTACATTCTATGCCATAAATACAATGTATTTTTGTGAAATGCAACACTACCTGAGAAGGAGTATTTTCAGCTCTTTGTGTTCTGAATGTCTGAAGAGTATTGTTGATGAACGAAGCTGCTGTTCTGGTAGAAAGAGTGTATTTTGAAAAGTGTGTTGCTGCATTCTGTGCTGAAACGCATGCTAGTAAAGTGAAATGGCTGAAGGGTTTTTAAAAGCTTTTTCAGAGTTGTGTAATGCATGTAAAATTGTAAGCAATTATAATATCGGATGCATGTAAAGCAGTAATATTATTCGTTTTGAAGACGCATTGTGTAACCCCCTCTGGAACATTCAGTCTCTCAGCAGTTAAGACGCCAGTCGTGCCAGCTACAGAGTTTAGACTAGCCTGCAAAAAACACAGATGTCTGAGAATGAAGACAGAATATGTTTAGGTTCAGGCACTTAAAAATCAGAGAAAGTTTCTCACGACTAACTGACATTCGTCATCTCTGAATGCGTGTTATCCAGTCTCAAACCCACTCTCTACTGGGAGCGATGCTCAGACTGTCATAAGAATCAAACCAAATTAGGGACGTCATGGTAATATATGCTCTGGCATATGCATTATTTAAAGCACGTGAAGCAGAATACTGAGGAGTTTTATCCACAGAACTCTAGTCATTTTTCAGCACCAGCTTGAATATTGATGCGGGAGAAGACTAAAGTAGATAACACAGAAAGGCAATAAGTGAATGGCTCCTCCTTCCTCTTAAAGATTTGAAGTGATAGCATGGTTTTCAGGTGAGCGAGAGAGAGGAGCAAGGCAAGACTGACAGAAATTAGGATCAAACAGCATTAAAAGATGGGGAGGAAGCAGAAGCCTCCGCTCGCGCGGATGACAGCGCGTGAGCTCCGCTGCAGGGCTATAAATGGCTCTTTCATTACTGCGGTCATTAAGGCCATCCAAGTTGGTCTGTAATGAGTCTGAACGGCTCAGAGAGAGAGTCTGAGAGATGTCATCTGCATCATTAAATCACACATGTATTAATACCACACTGTGGCTGACACTAAATAATCATAAATCTGAAAGTAGACATTGGCAAACAAGGTTGTAGAAGCAATAACAAAGAAGTAGAATGAACACAGCAATCTACAGGTAAGGAAATTGCAAAACCAGATGCATAATAAAGCAATGAATAGTCATTTCAGAACGATTTCTGTCGACTAGTGCATTACTTTTAATTACGTTATTTGTAATCAGTTTTGCATTTCAAGCCAGACTCACCAATGTTATGCCTTTTTAACTACATGAAGGAACCATTTCTGGGCCATCTTTTCTATACAGGATATATGAGTTCTTACATGCTTTGGTCCTCAGTAAGTCAAGTCAAGTCAAGTGAAGTTTATATATTTCTATCGGACAATATAACTCACACATATCATTCAATGTAGGGGTAGCTCAGTGGGTAGGATACTTGCCTCCGGACCAAGAGGTCATGGGTTCGAATCCTACCTTCAGCACCACCATTGGGTTCCTGAGCAAGACCCTTAACCCCAAGTTGCTCCAGGGAGACTGTCCCCTGTAGTTAAGGAATGAAAGTCGCTTTGGATAAAAGCGTCTGATAAATGCCATAAATGTAAATGTAAATGTGCTTTACAGTAATTGGCCATGTTGTTAGAAACTATTTGTAGCTACACACACACACACGCACTCATACCACTACCATGTCAGTGTCACTGCCATGATGAGAACGGTCCATGAGAAGGTGTTGAGGTGAGAAATTTGCCTGTGATCAGTTTAACTGTGTCTGCATGTAACAGATCACTTTTAACTTCTCCAACACAGAGGGTAATTTCCTCTATAAGGGTTCTGAAAGACATCAGAGTGCAAGCTGCTGGATTTTGCCTGCAGACTATCCTCAGGCAACAGACTGACTAGTGGAACACGCTCAAGGCAATCCTAATCTTGCTTTGGGATGCTCACTTGACATGAAAGACTATTTTTTACACATTATCCAGGTTTAGAGCGCTTTCTTCTCAAGGTGCTCTTCTTTTTTTGTGAACCCGAGCACTCTGACAGTTTAGCATTCCGAGACTGTATCAGCCCGCTCTCCTCTGCGCTTAGGTTTCTCTGCGTTGTGACATTTGACGTTTAGATCATTCCAGCAGTGTCTAGACAAAGGCAAACACAAATCTTCATCCAAACAGTTCCCAAGTTTAAAGCTCCCACTGTTGTGAGCATAATTCGCAAGGTTTTAGTGGAGATAAACCCGTACATGTCTGGTGTTGAATGTAAGGTCATACACTGTCTTTTTTTTAACCCTCTCACATACATCACTGCTTCTACCCTGTATCCTGCAATCATCTTAGATCTACAGTCTCTGTGCCATGGGGCCGAGTGATCATCCCAGCAATAGAAGTTCCTTCCTTTTTCATTTTTTGTATGTTCAAATGAAAGAGTAAATATAAATATAACATTGATTTGTATCAACAGATTCACTGTTTTGTTATATTAAATGTATATTGTAATATATTTTATGTTTTGGTTACAGATGAACAATCTTAATCCTTAAAACGAACAGTGAACCTACTGGGAATGTAATCTATCTTAAACCTTTTTGTTAAAGTTTTCTCTCAGTTAAGCTAAGATAAGAAAGAACTTTATTTATCCCTAGGGAATTTCTTTAGCATGCTCGGTGCTACAAGAAAGAATAAAATCAAATTTTTATTTTAAATAGACAATAAACAATAGTGCAACAAAATTGCAAGAGCACCATCACAAATAAGTTATATAAAGTTATTAATTCAGTCATTTGTAACCCTTTTTGTAACATATATCTTTATAAATTAGCTTTAAACAGGCTCAGGCCTAAACCCAGGTCAGAATGCATGAGAAGAAAAAACTTGATGACCAAAAGTCTGAAGTAAATCAGGCTTGCAAGCAGAATGCTGCAAGTACATTTGTTCCACAGCATTTTGGGGAAATTGTTTTCATTTGGTCTGTGAATTTTTTCTCTATTAATGCAAAGCAATAAAAGCACACAGAACTTGATACTCCTTGCAGTGCCTGGTTGCATGCCATGTTCACATGACAGAAGATGCAGCTTTGGACACACTTTAATAAATTACTGATGATGATCATCAACCACAAGCAACGTGGTTATAAAGGTAAACTGTGAAGCCAGTGACGTCACAATCTGACAAGTTCCATGTCATACACAACAGAAGGGTTCCTCATAAAGTTGTAGCATCAGTCAAAGACTACATTTTGAACACTCCCCTCAAAACAATTCTTTTCTACAGCCAGAAAAAGTTGTGATTGAAGTTCCTCCTCATGAAGCTTCTTAAAAAAGAGCATGTGGAGCTGCAACAGACGGTGCTACATTTTAAGTTTAAAGTGAACTTGTTTTCCAATTTTCTGAGTGTCTGCATAATACCATGTGCATGATCAAAGTTTAGATCGTTTCACTATTAGACACAATATGGAAAACTGTATAAACTGAGTAAGTGTGGTTAAACTTTTGACTGGTACTGTACCAAAGCCAAACTTTTCTGGACAGCCACTCCCTTTTGAGGCCTTCAGCATTTGGATCATAATCCTGGTCCAATCCTCTCCCCTCCACTTTCATGGTCATTAGGGTACTGAGCTCAGGCTTCTCCACACGTCACCTGAAGATGAATGGTGTATGGTCTGATGGGGGGAGGGTTGGAATCTGAGCCCAGCGTCAGGGAAAAGACTGGTCAGCTGTGAAAACAGTGGCCGCGCCAAGGCTGACTTGTATTTTCGTCCACTCCAATGCTAGCACTGGCGCGGCGCACCTCTTAAGGTGTTAATTAAGAGCTACTTAAGAGGCCTTGGATGGCTCTTATTCATAAGGGAATCCCATGTCTGTTTTTATGGTGTGATTTTTATTTATTTATTTTTTTAAAAGGAGTGTTATTTATCTTCAGAGAGGACTCTGACCCTGGGATGGCTTCATGAAGTGAGGAAAAAAAACAGAAGGAGCGGAGAAGGAGGGATAGAAAAAGCTGCATGACAATGAAATGATAAGATGCGCCCAAAGTTGTGTCGACGGGGGAATATCTCCATCCCTTTAGAGCTCCCTGCTGTTTGGGCAGCTGGACTGGAATGGGATTTGAGCTCCTGATCCCAGGCCAAAAGAGTACACTCTTTATCCAATGCACCACCAGCCCCTATCTCGCTATACAAACATGTCACAAAGCTATTGGTCGCCCTGCTCTGGATGCTTTCCCCCCCTTCCCCTCATGGCCTAATCTCTTCTCCCTCCTCTCCCTTTCTCTCGATTTCACTCTTCGATGGGACTACCTAGCTAGGATACACCTCCCGCAGGGCTTCTCCAATTCAACACACAGACATCAACCATTTTAAGCCCCCCCCTTCCAAAAAAATGAAATAAATAAATAAAAACTCACACGAACAGCGCAACTCTTTTTTTCACTGCTTGCTGAAGATGACGTGCCCGCTTTTCACTTCAAATGCAAGGCTTCTTAAAGGAATGCTGAGCAGCCTGAGGAGGTTTTATCTGAGACTTTAGTGAGGCACCCCTCCCCCGACACACACACACACACACACACACACACACACACACACACATACACGTTAATGGGATGCGATGGTGCTTCCTTTGGGCTGTTTTATAGAGCAGGAGATCCTTTCTTCTACAGGAAGTGGATGCAGCTGATTATTAACTAGGATTCAGCTAGTCTTCAGAGGGAGCAGAACTGGTCTGATGGATTCAGTGTGTGTGTGTTGTGGAGTAGTATCTTACTTCTGAAACCTATGGTAAAGGAGATTGGGATATTTGACATGTGCGATCCAGGCCTGAAAGGTTTTGTTATGTATTGATTTATTTAAATTTATTTGAATTGTTGGTGAAATGGCCCAGAGGAAAGTAAGAAGATTTCTTCTTTGTCCGGCCAATTTCTCTACACATAGCTGAACTCAGTTTAACATCAATATTAGATTTTGGCCATTTGCTCACACTTCAGCTCCTGAGAAAGGGCCTTCCTCTAATCTTCATCCGATCCCAGTTTAAGATCTTAAAATCTTTCTTTTCTCTCACTGCTGTGATCTTAATTTGTCTCAAATAACACAGGTCAACAAACATTTTATTTTGTAATCATCAGAAACAACACCACACTTTCAGATTTCAGATCTGCTTTCAGTTTTTTTCAGTCAAATCAACTTTTTGAATTATGAGTAATATTTGATTTGTAATTGGCAACAATCAAGTAACTGTTTCAATATTTTCAGTGCGAAGTCAGACAGGCCTCATTGTGGAATAGATATAAAGATCAGTGTCAGTCAGCTACCACTGTTTCTTCAAAAACACTCAGCATATGATTATTGTATACTAATTATACTAACTATCATGCAATATATAACTAGATTAATCACAAACTGTACGTGCAGGTAAAACTAAACACAGATTTGAAATCAGCCAGAAAAACACTACAAAACCCTCATAAGCTTATCTCTGATGATTTTGACCTGTTGACCTGTGTAATCAGATCTTAAGATATACAATGAGATCCAAAAAAAAATGTGCTTGGCTTATCTTCCTCTGGGGTGGCAGAACCTGTTTCTGAAGTCCCTCTCTGAGTTATACTTTCCTACACTTTATTTATGTCTCATTCAAAATGACATTCCAACTGTGCCTGGTCAATTTTAGTGACTCAAAATAACTTAAGACAATAGGGTAACTTGATATTTGTCTGTATCCAGGCTCATTTATTAGGAATACAGTAATCCCCTGCTATTCATGGGGGTTACATTCCAAGAGCACCTGTGTATAGTGAAAAACCTTGTTGCTGTTTTGGTAAAAATTGCCTAAAAAATGCCTATTTTTATAATGTAAACCCTAAATATGCCCCAAAATATGCTGCCAGAACACTTTAATTTCGTGTTAAACTCAGTTTAATGCATTACCCTTAAAAATGTAAAGGTAAATAAATAATCAGAATCAGAAACTTTATTGCTTAAAAACCACTAGCAGTTAGCATTAGCAGCATGCAAAGAGCAAAAACAAACACTCTTACCCTGAAATGTTGAAATAACTCTCTCTACCCACATGTTTAGACAAGGCACAGCTTACTAATAATAAATAAACTGGTATAACAGTTGAAAATTGCAGGGGGAAGTTTCAAACACTAAAATAGGAGGACATGACACCAAGCAGTCATGCTACATGCTGCAGCAGGCTTTTTCTTCTTCTTCTTTTTATGGCAGTTGACAACTTTTCAGTGTATTACCGCCACCGCTGGACGATGAAACAGTTCCGACAGTGTTTTTATGAGAGCCTAACCTGTTCATCTTAAAATGTAGCATTAAATTAGTGCTTAAGCTTTAGCCTTGAAGCTCTCAAGTATACTTATAATTAATCAAATTCCAACAATTCATTTAAACTAAATATAAATGTATGCATGTAGTTTTTTTTTTATCAGATTCTACAGGCATGGCAAATGTTGAATAGTTAATAATAAAATATATTTATAAAGTGAGATTTTCTGGTATTTTACTTTCAAAATAACTAAGAGAATAAAAATTAGATGAATGTTCTCTTTCAACTTGCCCGCCGCTCTTAGTGCTCGGTGTGGCAGGGTCTTGGCGAGGTACCGCTGGGTGCTTTGGTTGATGCATTGCAGTTTTTAAGAAAGTATTATTTTTGTTGTTTTTATAAATGTAGGCTGGAGAAATCATTCAAGACTGGCCTCAAAACACTTAAAGCCCTAAAGGTTCAAATGTAATTCTGCCAATTTGCCACACTGTGGACTTTAAGCATCTTGTGCCGCATCTGCTGATGCAGTGGTGCAGGTTAGGGCCGAGTCCAGTAAGGCTCACGTCCAGCAGAGAAAAGGCATTTGTTTGCTTTAAAGCCACTGCACTCCTTCTGAGGGCGGTTGGCTCTCAGGCACAAAGCCACTGCAGAGGAGGCTACCTCTGCCTTGAGGGGACATTGTGTGTGTGTGTGTGTGTGTGTGTGTGTGTGTGTGCGTGTGTGTGTCTATCTGCAAACGAGGACAAGGGAACACCTCAGGGCATCTCTGAATTTTTTCCCCTCTCTTTCATGAAAACACCCAGCTTGCCTTGTGTCCCTTCTGCAAGGCAAACTCCCCCAATTCCATCATCTTCTTGCATCTGAAAAATTTCCTCTAAACCAAACATGCACTCACATGCGCATGCACACACACTCACGCACACATGCACTTGCACAAGCACACTCTTTTTCTTGATAAACCTCAGCTGGCAATGTTTCTTCTGCAAGTCAAACTTCTCAAAGTCTTGTCCCTTACCACCTGAACAAAGGAATCTATAAAAACATTATGCAGGTTTAATGCTTAGACGTCTAGAGTTCTCATTTACAATGAGATAAATCACTTAAGTTGGGTTTTAATTTTGTATATACAGGGTTCTGTCTGACTTCTGACTGTTTTAAATTAACAAACAAACTGCGGAAAATGCGGAAATACAACACTACAGCTTTTCATTAAAATGTATATCATAAGAAATATTGTTTTTCTGCCTAGAAATACAGATGATATTGATTGGAAATCTCCTCGTTTGTTACACATTTTAGCTTGTTTCAGTGAGAAAAAAGTGCATCACCAGCTATTACGTTTAAGGCTAAAACAGGGACAGTTGACTACTTGTATTTGGCCAGTAGTTTTGGTCAGTACATTGTGTTCAGGTGGCTGCTGTGGCCAGACGGGCGGAGGGTAGATGAGGGGAGGGTGAGAGTGGTGCTTTGATGAGGCTCCCTGCTAAGTAGGGGTCGGTGAAGGAAAACAAACATTTCGCTAAGCGGCCCTGATAAATGAAGCGACAGGTGGGTGTTGAGCGTTAGTTCCAGGGAAGACACTTCACACCGCCAAAGATAAGGCAGGGTGGAAAACAAAACAGAGTGGACACAGGGAAACACAGGGTTTCATTTGTTTTGGTTTCTCTGATAACAAATGTTAGAATCTTTTTGGCTGAAATGGCCTAAAGGAATGGCTGGAATTTAGAATAGCATAAGAAAAAATATACGTTTCTTCTTGGTTTTCTGTGTTTGAACCTAGAATGTAAAAGCATTTCTTTTTTTCAATTGATTTGCAGAGTAGCTTGTTTGCTTTCAGAACAAAAGTCAAATGGGTCTGGTCAAAGTTCAAGTCAATCATTAAGGTCAGTCTAGTCAACTCCCAGTGGTCACTCAGCAGCGTGGGACATTATCCTGCTAATTATCCACCTGCCTCCAAGCTCCTGCCCAGCACTTTCAGTGATTTGGCACGCATACAAAACTCACAAAAAGCAAATTATTAGAACACATACCTTGTATGTTTTCTCACTGGGTACATAACGAGGTCGTCTAACTTCATAGTTGCACTATATTACAGACTAGAGCCCCTGTGTTGATGTATGCTACATTTGGTCAATTTCTGAACACAAAACTGCTGTTAATCAGGTTTTGTTCACATGGTGGATCATTCTCACCACAGCAGTGACATTAACTGTAGCTGTATGGTAGTGTGGTGTATGTATGAATGCATCAGACACAACATGTGCTTTAACACGTGTTGTGCTGCATGTTCCGCTGCCCATAAATGCCCAGGAAAGCGTCATTCAGGGGCCAGAAAATTCCCACAGAACAGCAAGTGGTTTATAATCTTTGTGGCCCTATGCTACAGGCACTTCTAATAAAGTAGAGAAGTGACAATGAAGTGAGTTCAGATGATAAACATGTTATACTCACACAGATCATCTGTAAGAAAATCAAACCTGAAGACCCCTAGTCCAGTCGGGTGCGTAAACCAGCTCATCCTGCTGGTGACCACACAGTGCCGTAAGAACTCCTTTAAAGGTCAGATGAGTTAAATGGTATTTGATTAAAATCAGGAGATGGCCAAGTCCACTTTCAGAGGTCTCATTTGGCCTGCTGGGAATCTTTCTCTCTCTCTTTCCCTTTCTCTCTCTAGGTAAGGTGCAGGAGTGGGAAAGGAGACCCTGTGTGTGTGTGTGTGTGTGTGTGTGTGTGTGTGTGTGTGTGTGTGTGTGTGTTTGGTTTTGCCCAAAAAAAGGCTTGCCACTGTTTATCAAGCCACAGCAAATCCAATTAGCCTGTGGCCTGCCTCCCAACCCTATTAACCTGCTCAGCTGTGAGAGCACTCCAGAGCCCTGCCAATATCTCATTTCTCTCACCGCTGATAAGATCAGGCCCAGATATTCAATGGCCTTCACTTCAGCTTCATCACACAGATGCTGAGACTCAAACCTGGTTGTCCACCCCCCCAAGATTCTCTCTCTCTCTCGCTCTTTCTCTACCCCCCAATTCACACTCTTTCTCTCATGTCGGCATGGCCAGATGACACCCCCCTCCCATCAAAAAAGAGAGAGACAGAGGAGCGAGAGAGAGAGCGAGTAAGAAAAAAAAAAAAGAAACTAGGACACTAACTTGCAGCCCAATGGCTTGTTTCCTTCCAGACAGAAGATCAGGTGGAGGCAGTGTCTGACAGCAGGGAAACTGATTTTTCTTATCGCTGCTGGCCCACAAAGGCCCAGGCCAGGCCCGCGTGATTAGCATTCCTTGGTGGAGATGTGTCAGGCCTATTTCTATCACAGAGACAGATTGAGCTTTTCACTCGGACCAGCTGCTGACTGACACGTGGCCCGGCCCGGCCGGACAACATTGTTATTTGAGTTAAGAAATCAATTTGTATCAAATGTACACTGTAATTTATTTGTTGGCTTTGAAGGGAACCTGGCTAAGATAAATGGGAATGGACACTTTTTCCCCCTACCACCCCCCACCCCCCTCGTCTTCTCCCTCTTCTTCTTCTTTTTCCTCTTCTTCTTCTCCCCTCACCCATAGCTGAGCTGATAAAGTTCTTGTGAAGCCCATGATAGTTCCAGTCAGAGCAAAAGTGACAAAACATGTTTAAAGTTGCGCAGTGATCTCTAAATCTCAAAAAGAACACCTTGTTGGACATGATAGACCATTTTTACCTTTCCCTTCCCGCCCGTCAAAGCACTGAGGTGACACGCCAGCTTTAGTATTCTCTCTCTCTCTCTCTCTCTCTCTCTCTCTGCCTCTCTCTCTCACTCTCCTCTTTTTCTTTTTGCTGACATTTTCTTTATCGCTCCATCTCGTGTGGGGGAAAAGGAGAGATATTTGTAGCTTCTTTTTGTATTTTAACTCCATTCCCAGTGAGCGTCCAAGCCACAAGATCAAGATGGGCTTTCAGGATTAGAAAAGATTAATTTCTGCTTCTTATACACCACACTTCTGAAACAATATTCATGCTCAGTGATATGTTTTTGAGACAGCTATATTTATCGCACAGTAGAAAGAAAGTGCAATACTGCTTTACTAAGTTTTTGCATACCAGGTTGAAGATAGCACTATACTATACTATTCTATACTATATTATACTATACTATACTATACTATACTATACTATACTATACTATACTATACTATACTATTAACTACCAGGGTACTCGATTAGTGCATCACTACTTACGTACTTACTTATATTTTACTACTGTATTATAACTGCATGTGGACCTGGATTATTCTTTATTTTCCTAAACACACAAACAAGCTCTAATACTAATAGTACACCATTACTACTTATATCATACTACTAGGGCACTAACTGCCATTACTATAATGCCGTGACTACACAATGCATTACTATATTAATAACATATAGACTTGACAACTTCTACTATTGTATTAGCAGCATGTTGTATTATATTACTATCTGACTGCTATTGCTATCTGACTAACAATGAACCGTCTGGGTATAAATAGTACAGAGTAACAGTCAAGTAAACTAATATAAAGGTAGAAATAAAAAGTGTTATTGGACAAATTATGAGTCAAGATATATTATTGGTATAGTATCAGTCCTTGTGCATAGATGAATTAGTTGAGACCACATTTATTTTACACTTAAATTAATCAATTGAAAATAATAATAATAATAATAATAATAATAATAATGTTATTATTATTATTATTATGATTATTATTATTAACAACAACAACAACAACAATAATAATAATAATAATATAGGTATGAGAAAATAAAAAAGGTGAAATACTGTATTCTTAAGTATAGTAACTAGTACTCTGCAGCCATACTGACTGTTATACTATTATGTAACAAATAAAAAGCTCTGAAAATAAATATTCATTAATAACAAATATGTAGCAAAAATATAAACAAATACATCTAACTGTCATCTCAGAACATATCCAACTAAATGAATTAAGCATTCATTAGAATAGCAATTAGAATAGGAATAAATGACATTAACATCTATACCAAGAGAGATTACTTTTGGGCTCAGCAAATTATTAGACCACATTTCCTTTTTTTCTGATAATTCTGCAAACTCAGTTTGAGTAAATGTAAACCATGTTGCATTATTTATTCCATCATAAGCATCAGACTTTGTAGACACAGAAATGTAGCAGAGAATAATTTAATAAAGTATAAGGGACTGGCATAATCACATAAACATGATGCCGTGTGTCCTGGAGTGTTGCAGGCTGGGGGAGAAATATGAATATCATCATTTCTGTTTCTGAAGATGAGAGCTATAGCGACATTCTATCCTATTAGGATCAAGAGCCAGTTTTGCATTCTCTCCCTCTCTCTGTCTCAGAGCTTCAAGAAACAGGTGGTTATCTAAAATACATCAAATATATGCCAGGCCTCTGGGCTGACCCTAGAAAGCTTCTTAGTTCATTTTCTTTGCTCTCTCTCTCTCTCTCTCTCTTCTCTTTTTTCTTCCTGTGGCGGCCGAAAGCAGAGGCTGTCCCGAGCCACTGGTCCAAACGGAGATATGTAAATGACTGCGAAGGAAAAGGCCAATTGAAAAAAGGATGCCTGCAAGCCTCAAAGCCTGCGCACTCTAAAGCTAAACAAGATTAGGAAAATTGAATCATTTCAAAAGCTGTGGGGCTGAATGTAAACTTGTTAGCTTTCTAATCCTTTAGGCCAGGTGAGCGGCTTAATATGTATTTACACACTGAAGAGGGAGGCAAACGAGGGTTTGGGAGATGCGCCTCTGCTCATTGGAATTAAATAACGCCTCCCCTCACGCTCTTGGTGGAAAAAAAAGTGAGCAGTGCTCCGCTTTCATTCCTAACCTTTCAGTAACAGACTGACTGCAGTAGCCCGCCGGGCCTGGCCCACCAGCTCCGACACCATTTCCATCCTGTTCAACATCATTCACTTTCTGGGGGGTAGTTGTTGCCTTATGCTCTTATTTTGACCACGGTTTCTGTTTTTAGAAGGAGAAACCTTAGAGGGGAGACATTAGAATATAATTTTATATATAAAGTGCATCTGGTCTGTAGGAAGTACTATTTGTTTCACTGTTTGTTTCACTATTACCGATATTATGGTTTTTCGGCCCTGGCATAGCCAGTTTTATCATTTTAATATGCTGCTCATTTTGTTTTTCTAGACTCTTTTAAGCTTCTTTCAGCTTATAGTGTTCACAGCACTTAAATGTTATTTTTAATTTTATTAAAGAAATATATATTTCACGGTTTATACAGTTTGCAGTTATATATTTATAGATGACACTTCTGTCTGCAGTTCATTTGTTTGCTTACTAACTGAAGGTGACTATTAATAGGCACTAACTAAAGCAATTTCAACATGGACAGTAGCTTAGTGTGCTTCAGATGAGCACTAAATAGTTTAGTATATGTAAAGAAGTTTACATAGTATATAATGGGCATTAAAACTCTTGGTGTTGCATAGGTAATAAATAGATTTAGAATTGTATGCTCATGCCTGCTACTTCTGTACAATTGTACCATTTTTTCTGCTGTTTGTTTTTTTAACCTTTAAGTTCAACTAAATAGGAACTAAGGGATGATGTGCCCAGCGTTGTGGGGTTCAGGTAAACACTAATGGGACTGTTAACACTGATGTAACGCAGGTCCCATTAAAAGGCACTGCATTGCTTGTTGAGATTTTACGGTAGCGGAGGTAGATGATTGGCAGGGCATTAAATGGAGCTTTTGTGTCAGCTCCAGATCGCTGTGCGAGGATCCAGCATGTCGGGTTACATCCCGCAGACACCCTGACTCCTTTGCTTGCCACCAGGCAATTTAGAAATACTTTTTAGGAAATTTATATTGAACTAAGGACTGAAGGACATGGAGGTCGCCAAGTAAAACTTTAAATTAACCTGGATGGGAAAAGCTGGCAAGGGTCTAATAAATGGAATTTTGATTTCTTCTTTGAAACAACAGTGAGAGTTTAAGGAGGAAACAAAAGCAACATGCTAAGGCAGTTATGAAGGGTGGTAAGACTAAATGTTTGTGAATCAAACAAGAAGCAAAAAAAAAACTTGCATCTGGACCCTTGCAAAGTAATTGGCCTATTTAAGGTTCACCATAAGGAAGCTCTCAGTTCGACCCTTTGTCCTTTCTATTCTTAGCGGGATGCTACTCCTGTCGCATTAATAGCATGCTGATACCTTTCCTGTTCGCCTCTCGGATGTCTGTGTTTGAAGTGTTGGGCAAAACAGCACAGTGCGTTCCAGGTAGCTGTTACCCACTGGGTGGAGACACACACAGGTAGAGCAGGACTGCTTGAACATTGCCGTCCTGAATAACCTGAACATGAGCGAACGATCCGATTCCTCCTCATGGAGACTGACAGCTGAGAAGTGCCATCATTAGTTCTACAGTTGCTACGTTAAATCGGAGAGGTCTTCTGACATGCTTCTACTGTGCTGAGCCCTGCTCTCTGCACAGCTGACCTGTTTATTTACGGCCTATCATCAGGGATCTGCTTTATTTTGTCAAGGTTAGCCAGCTCAGAGACCTTCTTTTCAGTCTAGTACAGAAGATCATAGGCTTCAAATCTCTGAGCTTTCTACTAGAACTCAAAGTTTGACAAGATCAGGCAGGACAACTTAATATTGCTGATTCAAATTAGCATTAATAATGTATGATGGAGACAAAAAAAGATGAAAAGCCAGAATGTCAACATAGAATATCTCAATCCAGCTTGTTTTGTGAGGTTTATTACAACACCTTTTTGCATTTTGTTGAACTATTTCTCATATTTTGTACTGTTTTGTCATGTCTTTTGTGAAAACACAGTGCAGAATCCATCCAGTCAGTGAAAAATGTAACTTTAATCAAATTTCATGACTTCAAGACTACAAGAAAAGAAAAAGAACATAAAAAACAAAAAGGCTAAATATGGTTAAGCTGAAAAACATGTAAAGTTCAACCACATTGTATAGCTAATTCCTAAGGGTTGGAAAACAACTTCTCAACAGACTACTTATCTGTGGTGAATATTTTCCTATAGCTACCTAAAAATAAGCATCCACAGCTTGACAACAAGGGAACATGATCACAAAATCCAACAGCCTGCAATGCCAGACTGGCCTGGCTTGTCCCACTGTGTTGGACATATGTGCCCCATGTCCCATGCTTCAGTGTTAGCATACTCGAATGGAAAGCTAACTCCTTATCTGGCCCTGGGGGATTTACTTTGGCCACAACACGGCAGTTCCAGAATGCCATGCCATTACCTTTCTATCCCAAATCAAGATTTACTACCTGCAAGATATTTTGAAGCTACCCAGGAAGTGAAAACAAGAGATGCTAATGGTGGGAACATGGATGTCACTGTATACTGGTCCGAGGTCTGGTGGTGAAAGTCGGGGAGCCATATGTTCCAGAGGAAGCTGAGAGAAGGAAAGGGAGATAAATCTTACAGCTAAGGGCCACGTTGAGACGATGGTCCACAGATGGCAGGACTGGACCAGAGGGTACAGCTGGGAGTATCAGATAGTCATACAGATTTCATACACAAGCACCATTATTCACTACTACTGCATAGCCTTAGTTCATGCAACATAGTGCATATATCCTTTATCTAAATATTTTAAAAGAAAATCCCAATAAGCTTTGCTTGAGCTAAGCCTGTACTTGATTGTTGGCTTGATGCAGAATTGCTAAAAAATGTGTGAACTATGTTGTTTTTCAGGTAATTTCGTTAGACTAGCAATTCTTTCATACATATTAAACCATATTTCTAACAAAGCAAAGTATTCCTGAAAGCATGATGATCCAGATAATCGCACTGTTAAAAAGATCCTGTAAATATAACTATCAGGTTAAAATATCAAACAATGCATTCTTCACATTCATGGCTCCCATCCATCCAATAGAAACTGTTCATTGTAACAGTACAAATTAAACCCCAAATTATTGTTTGTGTCACCTGCCAGTGCAGTGGAATTCATTTGCATTTCCATGCAGGAATTTGCATACAAATTATTTACTTTATATATTCATGTCATTCATGTTTCTAAGTACTTGATGAGTTTAGCATATTATGAAAAATTAAATATAAAACATGTCATAGCTTTTGTGCAGGTCAAATGTTCCGGGTTTTATTTCAACATCAGCAGATAAACGGCTATTAAAATATGCAGAAATATGCAGAAATATATCGTCTGCAGAGGTAGTTACTTTCACTTAAAAAGACATTTAACATGTAATTTGACTGAGATGCTCAGGCTTGAATATGCCTGTAACTAGGATCTCATGAGCCTCAGAACATAAACATTTCACTTTTTTTTTTTATTATTATATTATTCAACCAGTGACAAGGTTGTCCTCCCTAACTAAATTAATAACAGCTTGTTACACATACTGTTTTAGTAGCAGACTTTTGAACCAGGGACAGATTGCACATCATTTATATGCACTGAACCTTTAAAATGGCTTCGTCACTGAGGAATAAGGGTCATGCCTCCAACGAAAGACATGTAGCTATGAGGGACAGAATCAGAAAAACAAAGCTCAGGAAGAAAGCTGGGTCAATTTGCAGTTAACATGTCAACACACTGGAATTGATGGAGTTTTTGTTAATATACTGCTTCTTATAAAGAGATTAAGTGAGGCAAACAACTTCATTATCTTGGTGTGAATCAGGGCTGACACAGATGGGAAAATAAGCTTTTCAGCTTTTCATTAAAACACAATCCTGCTCAATCTCTGGGGTGGCATATGACACAGCCTCCTCAAACAATCAGTTTGATGACAGGATGGAGGCAGCTCTGGATAGCTTTAGCACATTATTTGTGCCCTACTGCAGTTGATAAAGTGCTTGAATAAAATGATAGCAAGATCCACTGCCATAACATGCAAAAACCTGTGTCAGAAACTGGATCAAACCCTGCTTGCATTGTTTATACTGGCCATTGCAGCCATTAGCCTGTAATGCTAACAGTTGTTACCGCCACATTATCTGCCACAAGACATGGAGAGAAAATTAGAATACGTCAACAATCCCGACTGGAACATTACCAAGCAATAAAGTGCCTTTAAGATGCTGCATGTTTTCACACATGATGGCATCTTTTATGCAGTGCAGTTTTATGTGTAAGTTTTTTAGAGAAAGAAGATGATTTTGGTGTTAAATATGAAATTCAGCAAGAGACACATGCAACTCAATCTTGTTTTTCTGTCTGTCTCTTGCTCTCCCTCTCTTTCTCTCTTGCTCTCTCTCTCTCGCTGATGGAAATTCCCATTTTGAAGGCGGGGGTGAGCCTAAATCAGGGTCAGAAAATGAAGGCGTCAGCGGAGAAGGAAACTGCTTTAAAAATGCTAATGCAGATCATATATTCAGATGTTCCCCTGTCGATATGCCCCATGTTTCGGCTGTGCAGTGACGGCTAAGAGCCAGGAAGTGAGATTAGCGAGAAACCTGCTTGCTTCACCTGGGCCCTCCACCCTCCTTATTAGTGGGAATCCAATCCGGTTTTGACTTCTCTTCTGTACAATTTGCATTGAGTTTTCACAGAAACTGCAATACCTATATTTACACTTTTATTATATACACCACATTGGTCAATAAAAACCTTCAATACACTCACATTTACTACAGTGGAAAATATTAGTCCATAAATACCCACAGTACCCAATTGTAGTGTGTGAACTTCCACACACTACAATTGGAGATGCTCCAGAACACCCATAAAAACATTCCTAAACATTCGTATTGAACAGTCTATAAACAA
The DNA here is from genome assembly GCA_037974485.1 of Hemigrammopetersius urotaenia. Classification (NCBI taxonomy): domain Eukaryota; kingdom Metazoa; phylum Chordata; class Actinopteri; order Characiformes; family Alestidae; genus Hemigrammopetersius; species Hemigrammopetersius urotaenia. Next base: position 17,610,331 of record JBBPDC010000007.1, on the reverse strand, counting down.
CCCCAGTAAACCTTTTTATACCACTGAATATTAGAAATTAGTCTACAAACTATCTCAGTAAATACTAAAACTGGATATGAATAAAAAATGAATACAAAGATCTGATCAATACAGATAAAAACTCTATATTTAAAAACAACAGAATGAGGAATGCATGAGAAAACATCACAAACTCAATTTTCTGCAGTATGTTGATGACAAAAGAATATTGTTCACGTTGATAAACTGTCTTTTTAGTTAGATCAACATCTTACATTTTTTGGTATTTTTTCATTTAAACACTTGAGAAGTGATTATGGAGCATTGTGGAACTTGGCTGCTTTGGTGGAATCAGTGGTCTGGCAGGTTAATTTGTGGGTGGGGAGAGACGCAGGCATTTGGAAATCATCTCTCAAGGCACAGTTAATTTTCATTCATATCTTGTTCTCTCCTAAAACTGATGCACCAAATAAGCTCAGAGAGTTAATCATTATCAATCCGAGCATCATCCCACAGAAACACTGTAGCTACTGCAAATGCACACTTTAACTGAATAAAACGTACAAATTAAACTTCATAAGCTTATGCCTGTTTTGATATGTTGAAGGGCCTGGGGTTAATTTCCACATAAATCCTTCCTCTATTGCTTCTTCCTTCCTTTGATGCACAGAGGCAGGGTTTAAACATGCCAATCTGCCATCCCTATAAATACCTATAGAAACCAGTCCCAGAGCTTAGGAGACCTATTTTTTTTTCCTGAAGGTTTTCCTTGGAATTTGTGGACAAAAGGCAGGCCCGCGTGCACTGAAATACTGTCAGACCTAGTGGGGTCATTTAGGCCACGGCTGAATTTCCCCTTGCTTTTGTGCCATCTTAATTGTCTGTCATTTCTGTCTGTGGGCCCGTCTACAGCAGGCCAAAATAAAACCTATGGAGACATGAAAGATGGAGCGCTGCCCTCACTTTCATCAGGGGGATCTCTTTCCAGCCCCGCGCTCCATGGCCCTGGGCTTGTGTTACGGACCTCATAAAAGTAGCTCTTGTTTCACTGTCACCCTGCTTTGTCTGGGTAACCCAGCTAATCTGTCAAGCCGGGCTCTCAGGCAAATTCTTCCACAGAGTAATAGAAACTATTACAAACTCTCAGGCTCTGAATTTTAAGGACCTTTACCTGCTCACATCCAGTCAGGACAGCGGTCAGGGTTACCTACCTTTGGTCATCAGTGAGTCAGAGTTTGATACCTTCTGCTTACTTACGGTTACACTTGATTCTTGTTGTAGTAAAAGAACCGGATGAGCTTGTTTCTTGTTAGCGTACTTGTGTTCATTTAGTTCACTTTGTTATTCCTTAACTAGTGCATGAGAATGTTTTACAGGGCATGTGTGACACCTAATTTCCTCATTTGTTTTATCCCTTTGATAATTATTCGACTGATTTTACCCACTATTCCAGTAAATTATTCAGTAAATATATTATTCAGTAACAATTCAGTTTTTCAGTCGCTGTTAGCTTTGAAACTAACATGTAAGTTATGAAAGAAATTATATAGGATATACTGTATATATAGGGCTCAATTTGTTGTATCCAGACTATATTATCATGGCTAACTCTCCCCTCTTTGTGAAAAAAATAAAATAGTAAATCAGTCATTTACTAATCAATTTGCATGTATTGAACCAGTAAATTTATAGAAAAAGTAGTTTTATCACTGAGAAATAAGCTTCATAATAAGGTCCCCTATTGCCACTGGTGACCAGTGAGTCTGAGTTTGATATTCTCCATCGTTTCACTCCTTTTTCTTTTCTTTCGCCAACCTCCGAGTACACTCTCCCACTCCAGTTCTGTATAACAAAATCTTCACCTTTGTTGTTACTGCCTCGACACACTCCGCATAACTTGTCTTTATGCTTTTATGTCCTTGGAAAACTCTGACAGGCCCCAGCGAGACCCTGAAGATCGAGGTCACAACGACCAAACCCCTGGTTCAGCTGGGGCACCCAACTCACTGCATTAACTTAGCGTGGAGACTGGAGCTGTGTACCCTTCTTCAGTCTTAACCTGTGACATCCTTTTGATGCTGCTCTGCTTTGAACTCATTGTCAGCTTTGCCATTCACCCGCCAGCCAGCACCTCTCTTCTGAAACACACACGCACGTACACACACTCACAAACACACACTCTAACGCTTAAACACACACTCCTGTACAAAGTCACACAGCAAGAGTTGTGAAGTAACTGAAAGTGAGATAGGTCTAAATACTGTGTTTTTTGTTTTTCAACTGCGACTGAGGGGGACCGAGATGGTAAGAATCCAGTTTTTATTTAAGTATTGTAAAATAATACTACAAATACAATTTTTACTACTGCTATTGCAGTAATAATAATAACAACAACAACAAAAATAATCATATTAATGTTATTATTATTATTATTATTATTATTATTATTATTATTATTATTATTATTATTATTATTATTATTAATATTAATATTATTATTGTTGTTATTGTTGTTGTTGTTAAGTTGTTGTAGTTACAGCTTCTACTACAATCTTAGAAAAAAAAAGTTAGTAAACTGGGTTGGCGCTGCCATGGGTATGTCCTCAGTATCTTTAGTTAGGGAACACTATTGTATCATTCCATTGCAAACGTTCATTGACTCTATTCACCCTGTCTCACCTTTTCTCTAGTTTATTTACATTTTTTCTATATTAAAATATTGTTTTATGAAAAGTGACTCATGTATACATTTGGACATTAAGGACCATGTTATACATTTAAGGGTACACTAATGCTGATAAAAAAATAATAATAATGACAGGCTACTTCTACTCCTACTCCTACTACTGCTGCTTCTGTTTGTAAAAACGGATAATCTAGAGACAGTATGTTATACTGATATTATTGATATACATTGGTAATTATTTAATACAGTTTTCAGTTGTAAAAAATGGAAAGTCGGCTTTGTTTAGGGAAGAAAATAACAGCTGCATTCTACATTTTAGACTTAGTGAAAACGTTTTTAGGCAAACACACCTGTTTTTAATGGAATGATTCATTTGCACGTAACTCACTAAAATATGAGATCCTGATTCTCCTATACCCACCACGCCCCACCTACCAGAGCCTGAAGCAACAAGTATTGTTACACTCTGACTCTCTGTGAAGGTTACATACTTCATTTAGTTTCTCAGGCCCTTTTCTTCACCTCTTCTAGAAACTTTAGTGCGAATGGGACAATTTCAATGATTTCCAAACAGCATCAATATAATCAGAGGCGTGTCATCTTTTGAGAGAGAGAGAGAGAGAGAGAAAGAGAGATATGAATGAAAAAAATGAATAAACATGCAAAATGACTTCTTAGTGGTTGTGAAGGGTTATGGTGCTTAGTTCAATTCTAATAATGTACACTGGCTTTAATTCTTTATCTCTCTCTCTCTCTCTTGCTCGCTCTCTCTCTTTCTCAAGAAGTTGCTGACATGAGGCATTAAACATGGGGGGTTGTTTGAAACAGCAGTGCTCTCCTGAAATAATGTATGGGTCCCTGTGGGGGTGCAAATGAGGGGAAATTACTTGCATCTTTCCTTTTGAAGTGGTGGCTGAAATAAAACTGTTCGTCACTGCTGTATCAAAAGGATGTGCTTGTTACGGATCTTTGCTGCGCTGATCTGAAGAGTTCTGGAGCATATTAGACAATTAGTTACTGATCTTGGGGCGAGGTCTCAGCGGAAGTAATCGTGAGAGATGGGGAGATGGGGCCATGCTGGAGAGAGATATTTAATGTCATAAGTATATTTGTGGATTTAAGTGGTGTGTGCACATTAAACATGTGGCTGACAGAATGAACTACTAACATCATCATACTTGATTATCAGAAGTCATGAGTGACCATCACTAGATATGTGGAATGTGTAGAACTAAAATAATTACTTATTTTACAAAAAATATATGTACTGAATCTTCAAAGGATACGGATAAATTACATAATGTAGCTGCAATATAACAGACATCTGCCATCTACTTTTTATTTGTGGTCCTATTAGTACAACGTCTATCAGAAAACTGAGAGAAAACGTTATTCAAACTGGGTCAGGCCTTTCCCTGCCTACCAGAAAAAAAGAAGAAAGAAAGAAAAATACCTCCCAGGGCTACGGAGAGATTACCCCAAATGATTGCATTAGCTTGGCAGTGGAGGGGCGAAGGGGCTGGGATGGTAGAAGCTAATGGTAAATAACAAGCTTGTGACACTTCTTCTACTCCAGTCACAGAAAGGTGGGCCACACTGGAACGCATGGGACGGGACCTAACCCCCCTGGCTATGTTCCTCTAACAAACAGCGTCAATGAGATGGCTTCCTACCTCCGAGAAATTTGCATGGTTGTCAGTGGCCTGAAAGCCAGTTTAAAGGTACATCTTTTATGTGCCAGAGAAAGGATTTCAAATCCAGGCCCACAAAGAGGCTTTGATTTCTTGCAAAAAAAAAAAAAAAAAAAACATAAGAAGTTTGGCCAAGACTTGGAACTTAAATCTACACCACACAAAGCTTTAAATGTATTTTTTTTCTTTTGCTATCTCTCTTCATTTACTCCAAAAAAGTATGTACCAAAGAAAACTTTTCTCTTTTTCACCTACACTGTGAAGCAAGTGTGTGAGGATAGCAATTCCACCTGTTTCGCTCAGTAAACACAACTGAAACCGAAAAAAGTAAAAAAGCTGAAAATATATTACCTTAATGAACACATGTTACAAGTGGAAACTAATTTACAAACCAGTCGAATGCTCAAGACTGCAGTTGTAGCAGCTTGAGTTTAGCATATAGAAGCTCACATTTCCATAATTTCCTCCCCTTGCCTTGGCACCGCCAAACCAAGTAAACATGTTTGTGGGTAGCATTCAGCGCTCTCGCTTTTGTACACATCTGTTTGGAAAATGGCTCAAAAATCTGGGCTTCTTGGACATCGCAGTTACTGTCATCATCAAAGATGGACTACATTGCGTACAACATTTCTCTTCTTTGTTCAAATACATGATTTTACAGCACAAAAATTCCCCACTGCCACAGTGTAATCTTCAGTTTAGAGAATCCTTTAGTTTTGATTCAAATGACACCACAGTTGAATTTTGTGGAGAAAACACATTTACTGTGCATTTTATCGGAAACCTCTACCTTCTAGCTCTTGGCTGGTGTACAGTTAATCCATTATAGACTTTAGGTATAAGGAGTTTAGAAATGGACAGTGAATGAAAATACAAAGTATATCAAACTATGTTGTATTTAGCTAACTTATACTCCAGAACTTAAATGTTGCTGGTGTGATGACTGATTTTTCTGAGGATCACTTTTTTTTCGTATGGTCAGTGTAGCCTGAACTTGGATTCAAATTATGATTTGGAACAAGAGTCTTTTTTTCTGAATCAGCTCCTAATTTGGATGTGGTGAATGGGATTGGTCTGGGGAGAAAAACAGAAACTGAACCTTGCGTTTGTGTGTGTGCGCGCGCGTGTGTTATAAACAACCTTGCACACACTCCAGGTGAAAATACAAACTGCCTTCCTAAATGTGTATGATCTGCCTGTGTACACAAAGACAACAAAAAAAGGTTCTTTGGAACAATGCCATAGAATAACCACCTTTGGTTCCCTGAAGTACCTTTCAGTCGAGTGGTATCAGTGGTATCATCCACTGAAAGATTCTTTTGGGAATCAGAAGTGACCAGGTTGGCACTTCGCCTGTCCTTTGTAGTTACATTCATGATGTGTAAGTCTACCTAGAGCTGTTTGTGGTTAAAGGGGAATTTCAGTCATCCTTCATGAGGAGTTTCCTTTATGTAGGTTAGTTGGAAATGATTAATTAGAGAGAAGATACTTCAGTGATTATTTTCATAAACAAACACACATCTAAAAATGGAAGAAGCAGATTATACCAAAGAAGGAAAGTTTCAAGTTTGCTGGTAAAATCAAATTATTGTGTTTCAAGTTTGCTTGTAAAATAAAAAAACCCCCAAAAAAACGAATAACTACTCATTTCAAAGTTCACAGTGAAGGTACAGCAGAAGTTAATATCTGATATCTCCAGTTCTTATATGAATAGTCATGATAGATTTCAATGATGTTTTTATATGATCAATAAGCAGACGGATCAAAAAAACACTGATGTCTGATCACAAGTACAGTATATAAGACGTCAAAACAAAAACACTGCTATGTATGAATGAGTCACTGTGTATGTAATAAAAAAAAAAACTTTCAGTGTCTTAAATGTCTTTTTCAGAATTTGTCACTCAACTTGGTTATCCCGGTCTATTAAATAAATTGTTGAAGAGGGATTTTAGAAAAACGAACTGACTAAATAAATAAATAAATACAGTAGTCCACTATCTTTTCTCTGTTAAGTCAGCTGTGTGCGAGTGTGACACAGAGAAAATGCATTTTGAAAAATATACATTAAAATAAATGCCTTTAAATGACTGGCAGTGACTTTAACTGTCATGTCACAGGGCCACACTTTTAGCTCGAATAGAAGAGTGCAGCCTAGTCTGCAGAAACCTCACAGCCTGCCCTGCTGTAAAGGACTTGTGTAACCTGCACGTTTTCCTGTGTGAAGCACGCAGAGTAACTAAAATAACAAAAGTGCTATTATTCTGTTTCAGTCACCTTTAATCTTGTTTCTTTATGTGTCTCTCCAGAAGAGCAATGGTGGATCATTAAAGATAGCAAACCTCTCTTTTTTTAAAACAGTGGTATATTTCAAAAAGCAAAAAGCCACATATAGTTCCCAGTGGTATGTATGTGTTGGTAAACATTATTGTCATTTCTCTCCGTTTATGTGAATGAGAATCAGGGTTAATCCTGGCGGGTTACAGTCAGAGGACATAGCTCTTTGTGATCACTGCGTACTCACACCAGGGTCATTGAACAGCGCTGTATGTTGAGATCATTACTTCACGGAAATTTAAGCCGTGATTATTTTCCTTTGGAGTCTTCGTGGCCCAGCTGTGGGTGCTCCAGTGGCACGGCAGGAATAACAGTGTCAGAGTTATTTGAACAGTGTTCAGTGCTCAGCGAAGCAAACCATAACTGTTGACATAATCAGATACACTCTTTATTAATTCACCCTGTGAGGTGACTTCACATGATCCAATAACAAGCGCTCATATTTTCATAAATGCTCGTGACAAATTCTGTCATTAAACATGATACCCTCCCCATATACATGTCATAAAACACAATAAACCCTACTAAAGTGTAATAAGTTGAGGGTAAGAATAAGAAAACAGTATATATTAGTAATAAGCTTGCATGTATGGGTGGTCCAGTATATTCTCTGATTATGCCGGATTTCTGTGTGTGTGTGTGTTTATTTGTTTTCTTTGTTAAAAGTACGATTACAGAAAAATGCTTCAGCAATCCTTCATGATGACGGTTTGAAACATATTATTGATTCATAAAGTCAGAGAAAGAGGAAGATTAGTCTCTTACTGAGGCTCTTAAGACTTCAGCCAGTGCATGTGTTTTTGTGTAAACTGAAGCACTAAAGCGTAACACCAAGGAAATTCACCCTTACTGACATACAGTGAACACAGAAAAGTGAGATGGAGACTGAAACATGTGTTCTGAATCTGTGTGGCCATTGGCACATTTCGTAGAGTGGTTTAATGGCAACAAAGGATTACCCACAAGTCACTGGCGTGGTCATACTATTTATACCGTTGGGCAACAGAAAGGTTACGAACCACAGGGGGGACCCTGAAAGCAAAATAAACGTAGAGTTTCCTATTTCTGACACATGTAGATGTAGGATGTGAGAGTTTTAAATCACATGCCGTGTTGAAAGGGCTTGTGTATTTATTTAGTGCTTTTTTGGGGCTTCGCTCCTCTGGGGCCGTAACGTGGAGGCGTGCGTTTTCTCTCGCTGCTGAGCACTGACAGGACTTGTCCAACATGTCGGGGTAAAAGCAACACTGTCTGGCCATGTTTAGGCGAAAGGCCTAATCAATTCTGATTGTGATTGTGCCTTTAAAACAAATGAAAACTTTAAAACAAGTCCATCAGAGGGATGGAAACAACGCTTAAAAGGAAAAAAAAAATTGCATTGACAGAGGCACATGCAACTGCTCACTCATTTGGACAGCGCAGCCTGTAGAAAGTAAACTCCAGGATGTTAAAATGAGCTGTAGAAAGATATAATTATGATAATATGCTTAAAGTGAATTCTGTAAGGGTTTACACCTCAAAGTGCTGCACAGTGACAAATCAGGCAAGTTTGGAAGAATCTGACTAAATGCATTTTATCTTTTTAATATAATTCAAAGCTCAACTTTTTGTTTCCAAGGCAAAAAAGTAAATATTATGGCAAAACAATGTAAATAAATTTTGAATTAAAAATGTAAATTACAGTCAACAATTGTTTACCATATCAAGTTTTTTTTTTTTAAAACACCCTTTTTAGAGCCTAAAAAGCTTCCACATAACATGCAATCCAGTTAAGTGCTGATGTCTTTACTTCAAAACAGACTAGAGAAAAGAGTTAAAATAAGGAAAAATGAAGAAAATCCTTCTAGGAGTAGGTTTGTCCACACTTTTGGCTGCTGCTGTGTATTGCCCTTAGTTTGACAAAAATGAGGTAGTGCTTCTCAGCTCATTTATGTGCACTTTTCAAAGTGTGCAGTGAAAATGCATCATGAGTTTGTTTGATCACATTGTGATGGATGATACTTGCTGGTTTATGTAAAAAAAAAAATCACATCCAGCTCCATGACCCCGATTCTGACCTTTTCCCTCTCCCACTTGTAATTACCATAACCAGATCTATATATACTGTTATATTTCTAAAACATGTTTACTTTCAACAAGTTATAATTTCTCTGTAATTATTCGCCTTATGGGACCATGGAAATACATGCATATGTAAATAGCCTACATGTGTGCTTGTGCGTGATTTAAGTATTGTCTGACAGTTATAGCTATCATTTTAAGATGAAAGCAATGCCGATCATTGCCAAACTCATCTCAGAGCCCTTTGTTACAATCATAAACGGCCTCTAGACCAATGGGCTGTTCTCTGCCGATAATTACACCAGCGGCACGCCTTCGGTAGTGAAGCTTTTTCAAAACTAATGTTTACAGTTGTTTTGAGGGGTGGACCAAGAAGACACCCAGAGGACAGTAGGGTGTGTATGTCTCCTCTGTATTGATGGCGGTTAACCCAGGCCTCATCTGGACACCGTATGCTTGGCTCGTCCAAGAAAAAGCCGTCCATTCCGCTCGGGCTGTCCCCGCTCGTACATGTCATCTGCTGCTATGTGCTGATGGCTCGCTTTTACAGCACTTTCATGTGTGCTGCGTGCGCAGTAATTGCTGGATGGGATGTTCGCCTAGTAAATCAATTTGTCACATAAGGAGAATTCGCTGAGCGCAAGGGTTCATGGTCGGGTCTGTGGCCTGCAGCGGTGCCGAAACCCCCACCCAACCCCACCAACGTCACCTCCTGTTCATGGCTGTCCGTGGCCTTCCCGCCATGGGTGTCTTGGCCAGTGCTCCAGTATATTTTATATATCACAGACCCTGCATAAATTAACCCTTCAAAGTCTAGAGTCTTGGTTGTGTCGTTGCTAATGTTTGCATTATATAACTATGTAAATGTAAATGCATAAAATATAACATTTTCACTCAATTTGTGTTCTGCATCAACAGGTTTGGGTCTGGTCTTTCATCAGCTTTTGATATAAAACAGGACAAATCATGTTAAAAATGTAAAGATTAGATTACCTTTTCACAAAAGAAGACACAACAACAAGTAGAATATATTTAAACTCTACCTTTTACTTTACAATACAAACATGAACTCAGTCATAAGGTTTAGTATCTGCACTTCCAGTGGATTTTTCCACTTCTTTCATTGAGCCATTCATGAGAAATCATAGATATAAGCATGCAAAAGGCTTCTGGGAATGGTTTTAATATTGCCAATGATAACTATTTTGTTACAGTGTTAAAGGCAGCTGGTATTCTAAAATTATGCAAATAAAAATGGAGATAGGCTTTGTTCAAATAGTAACAATTTGTATGTATGTCTGTACATCAAAACTACCTACCTTATGTTGTGTAGGTGCTTCACATAAGAAGATGATTTTTTACATTTTTTACATGCATAGTCATACAAGTGTAACACAAATTCTTTCTCTGCATTTAACCCATTCACCAAGAGAAGCAGTGGGCTGCCACCAATGAGGCGCCCGGGGAGCAGTATGTTGGGATGGTACCTTGCTCAAGGGTATCTCAGCAGTGACACTAGCAGTTGCGATTCAAACCCCAACCCTCTGATTGCAGGGTCAGTGCCCTAACCACTAGGCCATCCAGCTACCTATGCCACCAAAATAGCAAAAGAACCAATAAACTTCTGCAGGTGTGCTGTGGTATCTGGCACCCAGACATTAGCAGGTAAGTTCCAAGGTGAGGCCTCCATGGATCTAATGAATTTGTCCAGCACATCCCACATAGCCAACCACAGGCAACATAAACATTTTCATCTCTACTGTGGAACTGGACTAGACAGGCTCGTCTGTAAGCCTAGGGCACCGTTATACTGTTGCCAGTTCACTGGCTGTTTCTCCTTGAACCACTTTTGGTAGGTACTAAACACTATCACACAGAGAAAAACATACTGTTTTGAGGGGAGTTGCAAGTTGCAAGTCAGATCCTTGCACATGCCCATTTTACCTGCTTCCAAAACATCAGCCTGATAGAGTCCACTCCCTGACAGACACCATTGCAATAAGATGATTCATGCCCTTTCTCCTGTTAGAGGTTTTAATGTTGTAGCTGGTTGGTATACATGTATCCATGTACCTTTCTAAAGTAAAAGCTTAAATCAAAGTGTTTTGTTGGCTTTAGCTATAATAAAGATTTATAAGGACACAATGCAGTTGTCCTTTAATACATTGCCATCATGTTGTATGTGCTGTATGTTTGTACAGTTTACACCTGAATCAGAGACACAACAAAGTTGCAAGTCGAGTGCCTGAAAGGTCAGCGTATGTGTGTTCGCCTGTGTGAATGTTCTCTTTGCTCAGCCAGGTTAACCTTTCTCCATTTATTTATGGGATTAACTCCAGTGGAGAGTCTGATCTCTCTGCGTGATGGTCAGCAAACACTGACCAGGATTTGTTCAACAGTTATATATTTCACATGGATGCTGCAGGAAAACAAGGGGAATAAACAAAATCAGTGAAGGAAAATGGCCTCCCAGAGTTATTGGCTGGAGCCCTAATTGTTCAATCAGTATGACATAAAAGGTACAAAACAGCCAAAGCTCTTGAACTGGCCTGTCTGCATAGTATTAAAGCACTTTTTGCTCCAGTATGTTCAGTTATTTTCAAGAAAATATTCACCATATTTCAGTTTTGCTAAAAGCACATATTGGAGTGCTTACATCATAACAAGAGAAGAAAGAGTGTGGGGTATAATTATATTCCTAAGGTTGTACACTTGTCAGTGTTTTGGCAGTGATAAAAATTACACATTTTTACCTAATAAATTGTGAATTGCAATTTGACAAAGGAATAATTGAAATACTCCATAACTCCATAACTTTTTATGGGCAGAGTATCATTCCTGGTATAGACACTCATTCACAGTGGCTCTCTGCTTTCTTCACAATGTCAGAGAGGTCAGTGGCTGGAGCAGAACGTGGCTGGCGCTGGGTGAATGTTTGCTTTATCCCATGCTGAGTTTAGAGGAGAGCAGGTAGAAAAGCAGGCACTTCATGGCCAGCCAATTAGCAGCAGCCTTAAGCGGAGAAGCCCCACAAAGACTCGTGAAGCCCCGTGCTGGAAAAAAGCAGATGCGTCCAAGCGCTCCTTTCCGCCACAGCCGGGGCCCAGCCCCCACGCAGATGTTCAGCTGGCAGCTTAAGAAGTGGCTCGGACGGGTCTGAGAGCTCCTGAAGATTTTCTCAGCGGTGCTTCCTGAAGAGGGATGAGGATCGAGCGATCAATGTGCCAGACGTTAGCAGATAGCGGCCTCCGCTAACCCCCACTTTCTCCCTTTCTAATGTGAAGAGACAACTGGTTCTGAAGGCATGGCCTGCAAACAACAGGCCAAAATAGCCTGCTGGGGGCACTTGGAATTTGGGATAACTTTATCATTCAATCCTTTGGCTCCCCTGCCTGCCATATACCAACTGCTGGCATTTCCACGGCTTTGATACATATTTTAAAGGCCCGGGTGCATCAGAACTGTACTAATCTTAGTTAAAAGGCGAGGCACCGAACACAGATTTGAGTGTGGCGGCGGCCCACTGACTCTGGGCACAAAGCTCTGGAAACGAGAGCCCCACAAGCTGGGCGTGGATTGACAACCTGATTAAATTTTAAACGCGGTCAGGCCAACACTCCAAGGTGTTAGATAGGTGGACAGATCAGCATGGGAGCACTGGATAAAGCAGCTAAAGCAGAAGAGAAGAGTGTGCTAGTGCAGGCTAAAAAAATAGAAACTTAAGCAATACATCAGATGTATTATGCTTGTAAAGGTGTTTGCTCAGCTGTGTGAAGTCATAAACCCTATACTTTACATTGTATGCTTGCCACTGAAAGGAATGGTCCAATATCAGATTTGCAGAATTTTCCCCCTACTCCAAAAGTCACTGAACAGTCAAGGCTCGTTTGCGTCCTTAGTTTTGCACTCCTCTCATGTGCATCCTAATGTCTAAAACATGATCATTACCTCAAGTCCTTAAATAGAGTTAGTTATGTTGTTTCTGATACTGTATGATATGCTGTCACTTTAGAAAAAGAATCAGTCGAAAAACATTCATGCCTCAAGATCATTGCTGCTATTGAAACAGCTGTGCATTCAGGAATATCTTCAAGACATTATATACTGTATGTGTAGGCTGACTCACTATGTTAGGGGTAAAAGAAAACTGTGATAATTTGCTCTTCTGTTTTGCTATAATGGAGCTAACTTTAGAGTTGTACGCCCTTCCTCTTTAAACTGTGTTTTCCACTTAATGCCAATTTGGCCAACATGGGTTTTAGCTGAGGCGATCAGTGTCGCTGTCCTCTTTCACAAATCCCTTCTCGCTTGACTTGTTCATACATAAAGATGCTTAATGTCGTTTACACTTTATCTTCAACTGGTCTCTTTCTGATCGGCACAAAGGTGCAATGTACAGAGAAATGTCTTTGGGTTTATTAAACCATCATTTTTCCGCTTGAGCTCACCCTCTTCATGCGCTTTATTGTTGCAGACGCGCGACGATATGCATCAGATCATTTCCTCCTTCTCAGCAAATATCTGACATTAGTGGCTTCAGTGTCAGCACGGGCATAAATCTTCTCCTATCTGCCAGCGTAAGCCTCCCAATATGTGCCAGACAAAGTGACTGCACGGCTATTACTGGCAAGGGTGCAGGAGAGAGGGGGGCTGAGAGAGAGAGACAGAGAGAGAGAGATAGAGAGAGAGATGGCGTTGACCACATGGCGTTGACAATATTGGTGGCAGATGTGTCCAGCAGATCACAGTAAAACCAGGATGGCATTTCCTCAAGATGGGGATACGTATTTTTAAAGCGTTTTTGATGTGAGCCTTATTCCCCTCCGAAATATGCTTTGTTCGTGCGACCTGTCACATGGAATCAATCGTAGAGATGAAATAAACCTCCACCTTGGCCTTGGCCTACCGATTAGTGTTATTCATTACAGACTTATTTTTGTTTTTTTGCAGTCTGCAGTGAAATATAACTTAAAAGTAAATGTCTGTGACTCAGCTAAGAGAGTGTCAGAACAGTTCGTTTACAGTTAGTGAGGTGCAACAGGCCGCCCGGTCAGACTGACAAAGCTCCAATTTGCCACTAGCATGAAAATTGTCTTGAGATAATAATGGCCACGATAGTTACCATATTAAGCTGAATGATGAGGTAAAATATTCCAGATACTCAGACAGGCATGGACTCATCTTTCTTGTACCACTAATCCTACTTCTTCCACAACTGTACACACGTGTCTCAGGGGAAGATGTCATGACATAATAATACATTTAAATGTTTAACTGACCTGGAGTACTACATTGGTTAAGCCAACAGCAAAACAAGCAATTGACATTGACTGGAGATCTTTTTAGAGTGCCGTATTCTGCATTGGGCCCATAAAATCTGTCATTCCTATTCTCAAAGAAAGTAGTAAAAGAATAATTTCAACATGTTTAAGCAAATGCTTTTTGAATTTTACCACCGTTGCCTTTGTCATTCCGAGAAAAACAAAGCATGTTCCAGACCGTCTATGCCCTTTCATAAAAACAACGTTCTGGTTACTCATAGCTTATACAAGATTTGAGAAATCAGACGGACAATTTTTATATTATACACTAAACTGGACATCCACCTGCTTTATTTACCATAAACTTAAACGACTTACTATAAATTCCAATAAGCAATTTTAACATATAGTTTTGATACATATAATTTCTCCTTGCCTGCTATTTACCCTGCTAATTTACCACAGCACTACTGGGAGGTCGAGGGACAGTAGCCTACTAGTCGTTTTGCATTCAGATTCCTGAATCCTGACTGCGGGCTGGAGACAGAAACCACTCCCCAGCGATTGTGCCAAAGAATAGTGAAGCTCATTTGATATCAGTTTCTGCTCCACACATGTGCAGTGAGGACAGAGCGGGGCGAGCCAGGCCCCAGCTGCAGGGTGACACTTCAGATGCCTGCGCTTCCCTTTGTACGGCCCTCTGGAATCAACCCAAACCCACAATGGCATCACATCAGAAAGGAGTGCAGGAAAAAGTCTGACTTTATTATCTAGTTGCTCTGGAAATTTTTTTGTGCAGGATTCAGGACGGGGGTGGGGTGGTAGCTGTGTATGTGCATGTGTGTGTTTGTTTTCGGACATTTTCGGAATAAACCCAGCCCAGGCTAATTGACAATGTCTGGCCCAACAAAATCAAAAGTGTTTGAAGCTAAGTGTAGAATGAACTTATAGAATTTTATACAAATATTACACTATTTATAATATATATCACATTAAGTCTGTTTCAAAATTATCGGCACCCATGGTATAGATGAGTAAAAAGGTGTTTTACCTGTCAGTTAGCTCAGTCATGGAAACACAAATTCTACATACACAAAAATGTATATACGGTCATTGGTACCCCTACTTTATTATTTTGTGTATCCTTAATGTGACAGCATAACAACAACGACACTTCTGCTATAATTCTTGATGAGAGTGGAGAATAAAGAGAAACTCACTGCATCCTCCTGGGTCCTAGGTCCTTGCTTTTCAGCTCACCCCACAGGTTTTAAGTGGGTTGAACCATTTTGTGTGGATTTGGATAAATGATTTGGATAATTGTTTTGCTGGAAGGTCCCACCACATCTAAATTTTAAGTTTTCGGTGTCAAATAATCTCTTGTGCCCTGATCACCTGTATCCTTACAGGGTTACCAGGGCCATGGGAGGCAAAACACCCTCAAAACGTTGCAGAGCCTCTGTCATATTTACCAGGGAATTTATTTTAAATTATATATTTATAGAATTTTGTATAGACATCTTTATTTTATTCAAATTTACTTTGAATGTTTGGTGCCTAAAAGCTCTATTTTTGTCTCACCTGACCAGTCAAAAGTGTCAAATTATAAAAGTGTAATTTCATCTGATGTAAATTCAAAGTAATTTGTTGCCATGGAGGTGAAGTCAAAATTTTTAGGGTGACGAGCATTTTTTGTCACTCTAACCTCACTGTTCATGGAGAAAAGCAAACACAAGTCCTCTTTCATGGTTGTTTAACTACAGCTCTGATTAAAACTTTCCAACAAAGGATACTGATATTATCAGGCACTTAACTAATGTTTTCAAACCATTACCTGATTTATTCCAGGGGTGTATTTTCAAATCTTCTCTGTTTTAATTAATGTCTCAGGAACTCTGACACCTATATCATCTCATATGTACACCCCAGTGTTGCAGGAAGTCATGGATTACCACTTAGGAGAACATGCTTTAGTTTCATTTTGTTTATAACTGTCTCCATGGGTGTCAATGTGTGGGTTTGGTGTAATTTTTTTAAACCTCTTTTTATTAATAGTTTTATATTCTTAGACTAACTTTGCTTCATTTAAACATATACTATGCCTCACATATTATTGTAAAGTGAGGTAATTAACTACAGACATTTTATTACCTTCTTTACATCTTTATGAAGGGTGTTGTCCAACTGTATTATCAGAATTGTAACTCTGCCAGAGAAGGCAAAGCGTTCAAATCTTAATATAAGTTAAAAACATCTGTATCGGTCCATTTGATCCCACAATGTAAAATACATTTTACTAAAAATAAAATGTTTTTTAAAACAGAAATGATACGATATATATTTAACGTATTTGTGACCTGAAATATAAACTGAACAGAATCTCCAAGGCAAAAGACATGTTGATTACTTGTTATGCCTTATTTTTTGTTTGTATATATGTGTGCGCGCGTGTGTGTGCGCGTGTGTGTGTGTGCATGTGTGTGCGTGTGTATGTGTGTGTGTGTGTGTGTGTGTGTGTGTGTGTGTGTGTGTGTGTGTGTGTGTGTGTGTGTGTGTGTGT
>JBBPDC010000007.1:17567910-17571642 GCA_037974485.1 Hemigrammopetersius urotaenia | reverse complement strand
CACACACACACACACACACACACACACACACACACACACACACACACACACACACACACACACACACATACACAAAAGTCAACTATTTTCTTTATTAGAAACTTCTGCCTTCAACTTTAAATTACTTGTGACTTTCAGAGGTCCACCTGGCTTACAGATCTATAATATATGTGTACAGTTATAGACTGTAGACCATCTGTTGTTGCACAATTTGTCTGCCACCCTCTGACCCATATCACTTTCTGACCACAGGACCACATTTGACCAGAAAAAGTGGTCCACCACTCACAACTAAACAGTGACAAGAACATGCCAGTGTGTGTGTTTTTTTCACATCTATGTGTGTGTGTGTTTTTTTCTATGCATAAAGACAAAAATATACTGTTTCCCCCTTTGGGATCAGTGCAGAAAATAAATCCCATAAAGGTCACAGAGTTGACCTCCTTGTCAAACAATGGCACGTGTAATCTATGAGCAGGAGGACTTTTACTGCGTACTTTCAGTCTTCTGGACGAAAGACTGCAATTACCAGAACAATAACAAGTAGTTTCTTTCTGAAATCACACACTTGCCGCTTTAGCTTAAATGAGCAGTGTAGGTCTCAGCATTTAGCAGCGTGTGTATGTGTCCATGGACACACACACTTGCATGTGCATGCAAGGAATAAATGTTTGTGGGTAGTCTGTGCTGGTGAATGCGGCTCGGAGTGAGACAACGTGCCTCAGCCTTCCCACAGCCATCTAAACACCCCCCTCCTACCGCTCCCCCCATACACTCAGCCAGTGGGGCTAAATATGTTTCAAGTGTCAATGTTGACCTAAATATGTGTTTGTGTGGGTAGTGTTTCAAACATCAGTTGGATTGCTAAGTTTTTCAAAAGGCTTTTTTTAACTGCAGCTGTATGCCACCTCAGTTGGGAAAATCAATTACTGCAGGGTCCCCCACAACACAACACACTTTTATATCAACAATTTTTTGACTTTATAATAGAAATGCAATAAAAAATTACTTATTAAGATGTGTTGCCATTAATGCATTCATGCAGGAACAATGATGTTCTCTCATAAATAAATGCCATAATTCACACCATCATTTCAGCTTCATGAGGGGAACTCTGTGTGTGTCTCTGGATTACTTTGTATTTGGATTTCATAGCACTCAGAAATCAATGTGTTCTCCAAGCATGGCGATGTAGCTACATTCTCCCAGTGCAGGTGTAGCTGCGAGCTCTACAACACCAGAAAACTCATGTAACATAAATGAAAGCACTGAATGGCATTCAACCAGACTGTCAACTTTAAACAGCCGAAGGCGAAGAGATCAAAGTGAGAAGTGGGAGTCTCTTCTCTCCCTAGATTATAGCTCTCTTATGCTTTCAACCCCTAATGCTATTAAGGGAACCAGGACACATCTCCCATCCTTAGCTACTGCCTCCAGCCCCCTGGGGTCACCGACTAGCAGCCACTGGTCGGGAGTCAGACATGGTCAAAGCCAGTATATGCACCCTTTTAAACATATTCCAGCATTTTCCAGCCTAATTCTGAAGGCAGCTTTTGTTTCTTGTGAACTTGTACAAACCTAATGGATATATTTAGTTTATCGTCATTATCCAAACAAAATATAATTGCCTCCAATGTCTTCTGTTTTTAAGATACGTCTATGATTCATTTTAATAAATAAATAATGTGAATGCAATAAATATTCAGACATAGACCTTAAATCACTGTTGACTCCAGACAAGACAATATATAGTATTTCCTGAATAAATGGATGGATAAATGATGGTGCATTTGAGGAGTTAGTTAACTGAGCTGGAAGACATTTACTGCCATAATTATAGTTTCGGTCTATATATATATTTTTTTTTTCTTCTCAACTACAATGAACAGAGAGTGACAGAGAGGAACTGGTGTGTCTTCAGAGTTTAACTGGTTACATTTATAGTTAAGGTTCTATATTTAGTTATTATTTTTATATTTTGCTACTTGTAATGAATCACCACACAAAGTGGCCATAGCACACTTCAGCACTTGCCTTCCACTCTGGTCCTTAAGAAAACTCCAATATTAGGGTCTCGGTGTCAAGTAGGCCATGTTTCATTCACACATGGCAGCCACCATTCAGACCCTGCAGGACTACACATTCCATGGCCTGTTTCCTTCTCTGTTGAGGCAAAGTTGACATGAGGTTAAAAATCCCTGGTATGCCCCCTGTTCGCCTAATGTAGATTAACAAATTATATGTGCTGAAATCTTACTCTCTTCCAACCATATCCTGAGGAAGTGGTTATCAACAAACCATCACAAAGCACGGGTAAGTCCCGGCTCAGCAACCTCAAATACCTCCCCAAACTCCCCACACACCCCATCAGTGCAATAAACCCGGCAGTTCAACACCCTGCTCAAGTCCTAACGGAGGAATTCCAGATAGGAATGCCATGGCCACACCCTGAACCGAAAAGCAGACATTTTCAGCTTAATAAAAGAAGCCTGTTCCAAATGGATGTGGCTGACACCTGAGTGTATGAGAAAAGGTTTCACCACATTACTCCTCATGCTGTCAGCAGTCACAGTGCCTGCTCACAACCATGGGTACATCCAGATTTACAAAATATTTTGATGTTGTGTTTTTTGTCATTCATTCTGCAATAACGTGATGTGATTTGAGGATTTATAACTGTTATGTGTTTAAACTAATTTTAAGATCAAAAATTTTCAATGTGTGTTTTTAGTCTTTAGTTAGGCAAAGCCTGCTCATCCAAACAATAAATACAATTTAATAAGCACACAACAGATGTACCCAAAGAATTATAGACTAAATATAGTGCAACAAAAGGCTGAAAAACTAAAAATTAAAAAAAATTTTGCAAAGGTGTTCCCAAAGTTTTGGCTATGTAATTTGTGCCTTATAATTATTCTTGTATTCCCCAACGGCCGGCTTTTGTCCCACCATAAACCCATTAGGCAGAATGTCATAACAGTCCTAGCGACTCTTGGAAGGCTTATTTGACATAGCTGTGGCTTTGGCTTATCATTTAGCATAACTCTCTTAACACATATCAACAAACAACATAAATCTTCACTAGAAAAATAAAGCAACCAAACAACCATGCAAGCCGCATACTCCCGCTGGCTGGGAGCGTGGTTGGAACTGACAGAGGTCCCCACCAGTGGCTGGCTGGTTAAGTGGCCAACTGGTTTCAGGGGGAAAGTGTGTGTCTGTGTGTGTGTGTGTGTGTGTTTTTTTCAGGTCACTCAATGTGCATCCCAAAGCTCTTGAAACACTTGTAAAGGTTTTAGGCACAGTAAACACAAAAAAAATCCCTCCCACTCACTAACCCAGACTCTCACATATCAAAGGCTGGCCAGGGTGCTGGCTATCCCACGGGGGCATTGTCAGCACTGATTAGCGGGTGGGTCAGCGGTTTGATGTGGCCAGCATGAGAGTGAGAGAGAGAGTGTGAGGGAGAGAGAAATGTGAGAGGCCATGTTAATTGTTTTGGCTCTTTTTCTAGGGAAAACATATCACCATGTGATCTAGAGGAGGTTAAGTACCCTCATTGCCATAAGGCCAGAGGTAATTAATAGACAGAATGGGGCTGTTTATGTGCATTAGTCTTTTACGGCCCTCTTGCTGGTAATGGCGTGTTAAACGGGAGGCCACAGCCACCAAATGCAATCTGATAACAGCCATCAGGTGACAGATTCACTCAGCCAGCCCAAGTGCAAGTTC
>JBBPDC010000007.1:17560410-17562910 GCA_037974485.1 Hemigrammopetersius urotaenia | reverse complement strand
TCAGATGGTTACGCAGGGGTTTCAAGGACTATTTTTCATCCCCTCCCCATTCCTTCCAGCTCCTCCACCAAGTCCTTCCACGACCCCCCTTGACATTGTTGGCCAAATGTTGTCTGAAGCAATAAGACGCGGCCGGGCTGACAGATTCTGAACTGAACAGAGGGGCTTCCGCTCCACGCGGACACGCAGAACGGCACGCACCAGAACTGGAGCTGCGCGTGATTAACTGTGGAAATAACCTCTTAATGATATATCAACCAGACACGTTCATATATAGTCCTAAAATAAATACCTGGATTTGCCAGATATAGCTTGACGGGGACGATATAAAAGAGAATTTTCCAAATCTCCACGTGAATGAATCGTCCATCTATCTATCTGTCTGTCTATCTGTCTGTCTGTCTGTCTCTCTCAGCAACTTATATCAGAATCAGATACATTTATGGCATGTTGCGTGTTTCATCTCTGAGCCTGTAATGAAGGTTTTTGTTTTAATCAGTTATGATATTCGTGCGATCACAATATGCTACCTCGCCGGGAATGCATTATACATTAAATAAATAAATAATAATAATAAAAAATTAAAAATACGTTTTTTATTCCCTTTTTGAACACAGGAGCTGAGGCAGCTGAGAGATCACTGTGCTGTTTTGATGAGTGATTAACGGTCTGTGTATTAAAGGGGAGAAGATCTGCATTTAGCTGGGTGTTAGGAGTGAGATCTCCGAGTCTTCTTCTTCTTCTCCCCGTGTTTGATAGATGGAGCGCCCTGTTGGTCTCACCCCGCTGTTCTCGGCATGCCTATACCTGGCCCCTCCGTGCACTACCTGTCTAGAGTTAATAAATCATTTTTGGTTATAAAAAATTCAGGGTGGGAGGGGGAGGGTGGGGTGGTTTGGTGGTGGTGGGGTGTGGAGGGGGAGGAGGTATCATGCAGGCAGGGCAGGTTAAAGAATTTCTTAAATTTTTATGGCGTGACAGTCTGTCCCACATAAACCCCTCAGCTGTCTCCTGTTCCGGGGCAGAAATGATCTTCTGTGTCACTCTAATAGTCTCGAATTACACTTGTATCACTGTCTCTCTAGCATATGGGCCTCTGTATACCCCCTAGGCCCGGGCTCCCTTTTCTCTTTCATGGCATTTAAAATGATAACATTTGGCCAAGCTGGTTTTGACAGAAAGAGTGAAGCTCTGCTGCTCTCTCACGCACACACACACACACACACACACACACACACACACACACACAGTCCCTCCACACCTCAGCCCCCCCCCCCCCCAAAAGCCCCTCACGTCTTCTACAGAGACAGACACCAGGGGCCTGCCACGGAGCAGCCAATCATGAGGCTTTTTACTGGCTAATGATGGCAGGGTCTGACTGTGTTAATAAGAAAGCGCGGGAGTGCGCGTGCACGCGTCAGAGAAGAGCTCGCTCCGGCAGATCGGCTCTTCTCACTGAGCTCATTCATCCTGACAGGTACTCTGCTCCTCGAGCTCTCTCACCTAATCACGTCACCTAATTGAAGACGGTAGAGTTCCTTTCTGTAACACACACACACACACACACACGCACACACGCCAGTGTCGTAACATTCAACGAAAGTCATTCATGAGCTGAAACCTGAACGTGGGAGCAGGCAGAAATTAATCCGAGTTGGGCATTTACCCTGATGGGATAAAAATGCACCCTCATGCACGTGGGTGCGAATGTAAACAGGGTTTAATTCGGTATGGGAAATCCAGAAATGAGAATGATGCAAAATTAATGCGCTTTGCTCTTCCCCTGAAACCCGTCAGTAGTCTGGGGTAGCCACGCATTAAAAAGGTTAAACTGCATATAAAATAGTGATAGAAAGGCAGACGAGGCCAACCAATTAGGCCTTCAGCTCTGCAGTCTCTATCCACCCCCCTCTCTCCTCTTCCTCTCCCTCCTTTCTCTCTCTCCTTTCTCTCCTCTCTCTCTCTGTTTCCCTTTTCCCCCTCCCTCTGTCCTCTCTCTCGCTCACTTAAGCAGACTCCAGCACTATGACTGATTCCCTCTGGGTTTGGACTTTCGAGCTGTTAAAGTGAGAACCAGCAGAGCCTGCTGTGTCAGAGAGAGAGAGAGAGAGAGAAAGAGAGAAAGATTGGAGACTGAAGATGAAAAAAACACAGACTTATTGAGTGTGATGATCCTGGACATGATTCTTGTGGGTGAGAAGCCCTTGAACCTCCTCACTATTAATCAATTTCTGACCCTTTAACACCCGATTCTAAGTGTTAGCCCCGCACTGTCCCCATATTGATAACGTTCCCCGTTGATTTCCTCATTTTCTGACCCCAGCCAGCACTGGCCTCTTTGAAATTCCTCATAACTGTCAGTAATTGTGCATCAAACTTCAATGCATTATTCCCACCCACCCATTCCGTCGCTGTCAGATGCGTACACACTCTCTCTCTCTCACACACACACACACACACACACACACACACACACACACACACACACACACACACACAC
>JBBPDC010000007.1:17549416-17560310 GCA_037974485.1 Hemigrammopetersius urotaenia | reverse complement strand
CACACACACACACACACACACACACACACACACACACACACACACACACACACACACACACACACACACAACCTTGTGCCTGGGCCTCATGTATTTTGATGATATGAAAGTTGACCACATTTACATGCAAATAGAAGTTCTAGATTAATAGGGAACCAAATAGAAGGAAAAAATAAGATTGCATGGTAATATGCTATTATGCCGTTTAAATACATTTACCCGTGTTTGGACGCAGAATTAGCATGGTCTGAGCACCAGGAAATCATGTTGGTCTGATTGCAATTTTGTTTTCCAATTGGTTGTACAATTTCATCAAGTTTGACTGTCATTTCTAATAATAGCCCAAGTTTGCTCACTAAATGGAAGATTTTCATTCTGTCAAAAGTATGGATCGAAGGACAGGTGGGCTTTACCTCTTTGTATTTGTGTGTGTATGCGTGTGTGTGTTTGTGTGTGTGTGTGTGTGTGTGTGTGTGTGTGTGTGTGTGTTAGAGAGATAGAGAGAGCAAGAGACAGGCATAATGTTTGAAATGCAAATATTGTAAAGACATATCAAGGTCATTTCAACCATACTAATGCCACATACAAGCATATAAGTATGAGAGAAACTTTTTTTTTCTGATTGCAGATAAAATATCTGCAACTTACACATTCATACAGATATATTGACTGATTTTTAATTTCCAATCATCAAAATGTGCTTTTTCTCACTTTGTCTCACAATCTTTTTTATGGATGCAGTGATTGTGCTGTAAAATTGTTTTGGTAGGTGACACTGGATGTTTGGAAAAGTGAGAATTTAGGAATATTTGCAAAAATTGCCTATCTGAGCTCATAAACCAGGCTCTAAGTAGCATGATTACATTGGGGGGATGAGACAAAGTCTTGCCTTTGCCTATAGTGTGCAGTTTTGATACCAAAGCCTGTGCCCGATCCCCGATTTTCAGCTTTTGCTTTCTTACGGTTGGATACCCCAACCTTTCTTCCAGACAGGGATAGGCCACCAATGCTGTTATGACAATGCAAACAATAATGCCTCTAGTGAGGGCCTTTTGTTTGCCCTCATGACTGAAAATGATCATTTGAATATTTCACAACATAATCTAGCCGTGGAATAATCTATTTCTCGCTCTCTCAAATGGCTGAGATATGAGACCAGACAAGTTCTCACGAATCACCCAGAACAAAATGTCAATCATCTCTCACCCAAAGTGGTGCTGACAGCTAAATGCAGATCTCAATTTTACTGAGAAGAATTCGTTACTGCTGAATAATAAATGGCAAAATAAATTGTCTAATCTTCTCTGTATACAGTGTGTTGGGGTGGTGGTGGTGGTGGTGGTGGTGGTGGGTGTGTTGGGGCTGATGAATATCAATATCAAATTGGTTGAGAAATTCAAGACGGCTTTGCAAATGTATGCTTCTTTCAATCTCTTCTTGCTGGGTGTGAGACCTTTTCGTGTTTCTTATTTATAAACATGCCAATACACCTTTGCTGGCACATCATTTGAAACATCATTCAAGAAAAAATAAAGAGGGAAAACTTAAGGGATACTGTGTTATACAAAAGCATCAAATTAGAGGTGAAGTTGTTTTTTTATGTGAATTATATTTATTCTGAGAATGATTTCTAGAAATGAAATTACTCACAGCAATACCATACTTTTGTGCTGAGACTGTATTGTAAATCTGGTCTATCTGATAAGACCTTGAGTCGTTTATTTTAGGTGCAATAGCGCAGTTTTTAGACATCATGACAGGTGGGCATGTATACAGTCTTTGATGTTGAGTATGTGTAAACCATTTCTCTGTATTCAGTGGGTAGGTTATGAACTCTCCATTAACTCTTCACATGATCCTTTGGGAACATGCACCGAAGAACCCAATTGCTCAAGCTTCCGTGGACAATGGCGGACGCTGGTGCCCCAGCACGATAGGGCCCTAATTTGGCTCACGGGGGAGAAAGTGGCTTAGCAGGCCAAATGTTAGGTCTCTGACATCAGGGATCGATTGCAGCCAGAGTGAGGGGAGGGGAGTATGGGGAGGCCAACTGCAGGCCCTGCTCATTAGCTGACCAGAGGGGAGCAGAGGTGCTAACTCGTTCATCCCATGGGGACATACACACTCACTTAGCCACCCTGCTCACAGAGCTGCTGCTCTCTACAGGAAAGTTATTTCAATGATTGCTCAAGTTTTCCATCAGCTGTGACCTTACAGAGAAGAACAGCCCAAAGGCAACGTCAAAACCAGGAGTAGAAATCCTTTTAACGTGGCCAGAAGTTTTATTCTAGTTTTCTCTTGGCTAGCTAAGGTAACTAACAGAGCCAGCTGTATATTTTGACATTGTTGTATTGTCTTAATACCGTTAGTATACAGAAGCTGAAACCACAGAGGTTAGACAGCACTGACATGAGAGTGCAACTGCCATGTAAAGACAACGACTACCTTCACTTCCTCTCTCAACCCAGCAAAAGCATCTTCATACTACTGCTTCTCTTGAAAAAAACGCAAAATTCCCAAGCAGTTAGGTAACAAGATTGTTCCCTCCTCAGTAATTAGCAGGACAGAAATGACTGATGCAGGAGTTTTAGAAACACAAATGGGCTGCTTACACTAACAAGGCTGAGATAAAGGCTTGTGATAATGAGACTCTCATCAAGAGCCCGAGTTTGGTCCGTTCATCCCTAGCACCCCCATCCCACCATTATAAACCAGGGTAAAGTGCAGCAGTAATCACTGTAATGCAGCTTTATTTATTTATTTAACAGAAGGACTCACTGGCTTGCATAATAAGGCTGTGCTGCTATCTTATCAGCACCAGGAATTAGAACAAAGGGAAGAACACAGTAATTGGTGGTGGTGGGAATGGGGGGTCGGAGTGGTGCATCTCCACTGGCAAAAAGTATAGATAGCGAGCAATGAGATTCACATTACATGCTTTCTGGGACAAGTCCTTTTCTGTTGGCTCAGGTGCTAAAGGATGGCACTTGTTGTCATAGACATCCCCCCGAAATTGGGAGGAATTTAAATATATCTCTTACAACTCACTTTGAAGGCATGCATAATGACTCCACTCATAAGAATACCACTCTCTGTATTGAATGCAAAGCAGGACCTTGTGATACTCATACACTAATTGGCCTTTCCAGTGGCTCCAAATGTGTCTGCCTAACAAGTCTACATAAACTCCAGTCAATGAAGCAAATTCCTTCCCCACTCAGTGCAAATTGCTCTTAAAGTAAGTCCCAGTCGAAACCAACCAATTATTTCCAACGGTTTATCAACATTGGGTTTGGGCACGGGCTTCGTCTGGTGGCAGTTAAGCATTAGGCGTGTATGTGAGCAGGCTAATTGGCAGCCATTTGGTTCTCACCAGTGTCCCAGCTTTATAGTCACTTACTCCTGCTATTTGAGGATGAAAGAAATATGCAGAGCCCCAAGAATTAATGTCTACTGATGTCTAGTTGGGTGACATGGTTACAAAGAGTTTCAGATCCCTAGTACTCTAGGAATGTGTTTCAGGAAACGCTGCAGTTGAAGCACAGTGGGACTGAGATTTAAATTTTAACTGACCATGCATGACCAATTAATCACTTGCTAAAACATGTGCCTTGTGTCTACCATCTCACAGAAGGTTCCACGATGGAAATGGGAGTCACTAGAGCTAGAGCCCATTTTACAACACAGCAAAGATAGCTAAAAACAATTAAAGCTGGTTGATGAGTGCTTCTTTTTAGTGAAAAATCACTCCAGTGTCTTCTTACTTTAGCCAGGGATGCAATCACTCCAGACCATTTCTTTCACAGAAGTCTCAGAGCTTGGAGAACCAGAGCTGCTTTGTAATGCTGCATATTATCCATGCCACAACATGGGGCCTGCAGAATCCAAGCTGTGTATTTACTCAGAGGCTGAAGCCACATTGCTTCACCAAAGCCAGCAGGGACTAGGCCAGGCCCTGAGATCAAGCCTAATATGACACCCAAGGCCTAATCTTCTTAGTGGACCAGGATAAAATGAGTATCCATTACAGAATCAACCTCTATGCTCTAACCCCCTCTGCCTGAGCCAGCGGCCCTCCTATAGCCATCCAGGAGACAATTGCTTGCCTCGGCCCTTAATCAGGTATTAACCACTGAAGCTGTAAGGGAAAGCAGCTAATCTCCATATTTACTCCATCTGTACTGCAGAACCTACTGGCTTGGCCCTGCTAGATCAAAGATGGCTGGTAAAAATCAGATTAGGCAAGAGGGAAGAGGGGGCGAAGCGGAGGCCAGCAGGGCCATGGTAGGCCCAATCCAAGAGAAACCCTCCACCACTAGCACAGTCACAGTGCTAAGCCTGCTGTCTAAAGCTGCTCCTTTGAGCTGATGGCTTAGCATGTGGGGGGAAAGAACTCCAAAGACTCTGCTCTTTAGTTCCATGCATTGCGCATTACATAGACAGCCAACTATTTTATCTCTGCATCAAGCAAATAATTAGCACAAATTGCCCAGTAAATAACTGAGATGAATTCATCACATTCCAGCTCTAAGAAAGAAATGTGTATTGGGGATTCTTCAAGAAAATTTCACAAATTAATTTCTCAGATCTGGTAATGCAGCGAGTTAACTTTAAAGCTAATATCAACTGTTGAATCAACTGGAACATAAAATGTTTTATATAAAAATTGTAGTATGCCCTGCTGCGTTCACAAAGTCAGTCATAATAACCTCAGTGGGCTAACAAGTAAAATCAACATCATGTTCTGTCCTCTAAGATGGTAGAAGATAAGTTTTGGCTTTTCCCTTTACTCTGTTGTGGCTACATCAGGAGACCAGAATGCAGAACCATCTGTGCAAACAGTAGAGGGAGAAAGCATGTAGGGTTAGCGAACACACAGACACCAGACAAAGAGGGCAGAACAGGCCAAGGAGACTAAAAGGGCCACTGTCTGAGACCAGCGGCTATCACATCAGAGAGCTAGCTAACTACATAGCTACAAAACTACTGGACTTGGAAATATCACTTGCCACAAAAATTCTGCAGTTCTGATTAACTGATTAGCATTAGAGGTCTGTTAACACTATTATATGTGTTATCATATTGTTTGTGAAGCATTGCTGTTGCAATGGCATAACCAGTCTGCCACTTACTGTGGGTTTTAATAGCTTAAACAGTAAGTGACTTGATTTCTTTTCACTCACTGACTAAGAGTGTGCTTACACTGTCAGAGTGGCTTGGCTTTCTTCTGAAACAAAGTTTCTACGAAAGCCTTGAGCCCCCCTGTCCGAGCTCATTACTGTGGATTAGGGAACAAGGAATAATGGTGACCTGCAGGGTGAAAAAGTGGTTTTAGGAGTGAGAAGGGTGTGTGTGTGTATGTGTGAGTGTGTGTGTGTGTGTTTTAACTTTGACTGAAGCACCATGGAACAGGTGAAACACTTTATATGTTTAAACAACCAGCATGAAAGTTCTTACAGAGCAACAGAGAGTGTGTTGACAGTAGTTATACTGACTCATTCAATACGATGTCTTACAATTCTATAAATCTTTACTGCCGTTGTACATTTTATAATAATATTTCATATATTATAATAATAAAATGCATTTCATAGACAGCTGACGTTTTCACATTATGTCAAAAAACAAAAGATGACAGAAATAGAGAGAATATGTTGTCTCAACAGTAAAGATACCATGAAGATGTATGTCATAGTGTTAGTAAATGCCTTAGCAGACTGAGATTACTTTTCTGGTTTAGGTGTGCAGTTATCCCAGTGTCTCTCAGCCTTGGTCTTAGAGGCTGATTTTAGTGATTATATACTATAACATGCTTCAATGCAGTAAAAGGTTGTTGACTAGTCATAAGGTGTGTTGGCATCAGGATAGTAAATACTTCCATCACTTTTTATCTATACATTAGGATTGCGGCTCCAGTGCAAAACTAAACAAGCAAACTTTTAGAGCAGCTTATCTACAACATTTAGTGGAACAAAAATTATGTATGTTTGATTTTTTTTGCAAGACCTTTCCTTTAAATCTCAACAGATTCTCTGCATTTCTCCTCGGATGCTCTTTCAGATGTAAACTCAATGTGCTTGAGTGTCCATATCTCCCCTTAGTTAGGCCGATCGTTCTCCTTCATTACGGCAAACAGCTGTGAATAAGATGGCCTCTTTTTTTCACTTTCTTTTACCCCCATCCCTCCTGCTGAAACTGTTAAGTGCTGTTGGTGCAGTTTTTATCGAGGGGTCACTGGAAGACTCAGGGGAGAAGCTCTATCTCCTCTGGCCCTGAAAATTGATATTGAACATGGGGGGTGTGGAGCAAGAATCTCACGAGCTGGTAGCAATTAGCTAAAAAGGATTTGCAACTCGGTGTGATTCATTGCGCCAGAGATCGAAGTTGCTTAGGGAGACTGTTCTCTCTCTGTCTCTCTCTTTCTCTGTTTCTCTCTCTCTTACTTGCTCTAGCATACAGTGCCTGTCTAGCCTTTCATAATGTCGTTAATAAGTAAGTACTAGTTTTCAGTGACTTAACAAATACAAAAAATTATATTGCCTAGAAGCGTATAAGAAGCCAAATAACTACTAAAATTATACATTGCATATTTTATCTCCTTGTTTTATTCTCTTGTTGTGTTTAAGCCGTCTTTCAGGTTTTTCTTTCAGGTGTTCAATCCACCTTGAACACAAACGATTTCCACTATGCTTGGGTTCAAATTGAAACATATTCCTCATACCAGGACGACATGAAGTTTGATGAACATGAAGCTTTGAAAATACCCTCAAAGTATTAACAAATAGCTGGTTTAGATTCAGTGGGTATATTTTCTTACATAGGTGAAAAATACTTTTGCTACATGCCTCCCATGTGACATTCCCATTTTACAAGTTTAACAGGATGGTACTCTTGATGCTGGTCTTCAGTGACAACACTGGATAATCCATGCCTGGCTTAATAAACAAAAGAACCCAGTGGAATAAACAAAAGAACAAGATTAACAAAAAAAAAACAAGTAACGTGTTGTTAGATTGATCTCTAACAAACACCTGACCATTAAAGTGCAACCAGCCTCAGCCATTCTCACTCTGCACATCCTCAAATCCTAAATGATGAATACATATTTTTACTGGTCATATTACAACACTTGATGTTCATCCAGGGATTCATTTGTGACCCGATCTGCCGTAATGAGTCGAAAGTTGGCGTTCTATTTATTGAGGCTGATTATGTTGAAAAACTCTCAAAGTTTCATCATAGAAATAATTGCGAAAATGTACTTAAATGGCTATTTAATCTGAGTTGTAGCTCTCAAATCTTACAAAAGAATGTCCAAAATAAGTGCTGTTTTCGCTTGTCCAAGTATGGTGTTAAAACGTCAATCCCTGATCTTTTTAAACCTGTCAAAATGCTTAAATCGTGTACACGAAACCTCAATTTTGAATTTTGGGTCACTGTGACTCATTTTGCCAGACCAGGTCACATTTGCATAATGTTCATACACTACAGGCTAAAAGTTTGGAACATCAATGCTATAAAAATATACAATACATCAAGTAACAAAAGTGATTTTAATCACACTTTAAAAAATACAAGTGAAGAATATTTTTCAGCACAGACTTTTTTTGGGAGTGTGCCAATGAAGAACCATTTTTGTTTCCCTGAAGAACCTTTTAATGGCTACTTTTAAAAAGAACCAGTGTTGTAAGTGTGAGGTGTGAGAGGTATGTGTGAAGCTGTCAAAAATCATGTATTGGTAAAGAACTATTGCATTATGTGAATGTTCTTTACGCTTTTAAAATGTTCTTCACACTCACATATCTTGTTCTCTAGGGACATAAAATATGTGATGTATAGCATCCTCAAAGAACCATTTGAGATTTGTTGCAGCTCTAATCACATGCACCTGAATCTCACCTTCATATAGGCTTGTATTTTGGCTTATTACCTTAATTGTGTTTAAACACTTCAGGAAATTCAATGCTTTAAAATGCATTGCTTTCCCCAACACTGTCTGGCCTGTAGTGTAAATCAGCATCTGAAAAGAGCAGGAGAGGAACTGATTTGATTATATGAGCAGAAGTAATAATTTCAAATTCCAGTGTCATATTTAAAACCTGGCAAAGTTTTAGAATTCCACCTTCGTTTGAGAGCTGATATACGTCTATATATCTCCCTGTACAAACTCTGTTAGGGCAATCGAGGGAAATCCAACATATCTCTTATGACTCCTCTCGCAACAGCTCCCATATTGAGGCATTAAGTCTTATGACACGGCGATTTTTCACTTTCAGATGTGATTACCTCGAGATGAATATATCCCGGGAAGAAGTCAGACTACTCGACTGCCAATCATGAAACATGAATGATGCCACACATTATATTTTCACGTGGTGCGCTGCAACTTTTTTTTCCTGAGATGTGGAATCTCAGTATAGAGAAAACATTACGTGGCCCACAGACTGAACTGCTGCTATGCATTAAGTGGGCATTAAAATAACTTTTTTTTTCTTTATTTGCTTGTCTTGAGATGCCAGAGCTAGGGTGACAGGAGAAAACAACTCTCTTAAAGTTCAAAATTGGGACATGCACATGTGCTGTGTTTTGTAAAAGATGAGTTAGAATTTAAATGCATTCAGTTTAGTTTTGCTATTGGAAGATCTCTTTCAATGGGACACACAGAAGAACCAGTTTTTGTTCCATAAAATGAATTTAATTTAAATTAAATAAATGAATGGATGGTTCTTTAGAGAACCATTTTTTTAGGTAAATTTGAGACTGTGAAGAACCTTTTGAAGTTAAAAGTACTCAAAATAATGTATTAGTTATTGTAAGAACACTTGTATTAGTTTAGAACTTTTACATTATGTGAAGGTTGTTTAAATCTGTAAAAGGCTCTTCACGTTCACAAATCTTTTTTTTTAAAAATATGGTTCTCTATGGAACCAAAATAATTTCTTGTATAACATTGTTCTTATAATATAGAATATGGCTGTTTCTTGGTTGAAGTGTTCTATGCTTCTTTGCGTTAGTGACAGATCATTAATCATTACTCATGCTGTCAAAGTAAACCACTCATTCTCCTGCAACCGTTAATGGATTTCCTACTCCAGGACTTGAACCTTCAGATGCTTTAACCTCAGCCATTTGCCCTTAAAATAGACAGATTTTGACTAAACTCGACTATGTTTCATTTAATTAACATACGCAGTTTGTTTCAAGTTAGACATAACATGCAGATTCTGACATTTGTTTGCCATTACCATGTTTATTGCTTGTCTCTATTAGGATAGGTTAAAGCTGTTTCTGGTATGTAATGGTTTTGTTTGTAATGTTAAGCATGCCTTTAAGCAGCATTTAAATAATTGAGTTAGTTGTCCTTGTTTTCTTGGTTGCTCCAAGATGAATTTCTTTTGTTGTCTCACTATTGTTTGAACCTAGATCTAATCAAACTATAAGGAAAATATTTTTTAAATGCAGCCCTCACCAGGCATATTATGGACAGTGGGCGGCAGGAGGTTTTGCCACACTGAAAGCTAGTGTTTAAAAAGTGAGCCTTGGCCATTAACACAGTTGTGCAGATGACAGATGACTTCATATGCCATGCAAGCCGGGCCCAGACAGTGGCTTTAGCTATGACAGATTGCCTGGCTGTAACCCACTTTATGTTAAACTCATTCTCGCTGTTCAATTTCACGAGTGTAATTTTGTCCCCCTCTGCATGGCATTGTCTTCGGCGGACTGGCCTGGGCTTCCTTTTGGTAATGATTCCCTTTCCTATTGTATTGTTTTCTGCATAATCAGGGCTGGTAGTCAAGGGTTTGGGTGACATGACCATCTGTCAAGTTCATTTGCTTTGTATGAGACGCTTGGAATAATGGCCCACACAACTGGAGGCTATCCGTTATCAAAGGACAATATAGGCCTAGGCTCTTTGGTTCTGTGTGCAGGAGACGCTTTCCAGAACACCCCACCCCCTACCTCCCCTCGACCGTTTATTATGCTACACCCTCGGCTCTGTCACCTCATTTTTTTCCGGCGGCTGTCTTGCGGGCGTCTTGTATTATGAAATTTAAAGGCACGATTCAATTAAGGGTGTGAGTTATCACCCGTGCTGCCTCACCTCTGCACTGTGGGGGAGGCTTCCATGGACCACTCTGCTCACCAGTGATGATGCGCCACTGGTTGAGCCTGTCAGCTCTTGTTTGGGAGAGTCCAGATTAATCTGGAGCTGAGCAGAAACCTCATAGTGCCTCCGCACCATCCTCATCCGTCTTCCGTGCGAGGCCTGGTAGCTGACTGCTAAGATTCTTCTATATTCACCCTTATCAAGTGGGTTTGTGGCGGACAGGGTGGGACGACTAAAGGGCTGACCGGAGAGGTAAACACACACCTCTCAAACGGACCTGAAAGGAACATGCAGAAGTCCTTCCAGTTCTACCACTTCTAACAGACGTGTCTGGCATTTGCCGTCAGATGTTGCGTGGAAAGTGAAGGAGAACTAGAGGAATACAGCGAGAGTGAAAAAAAGGAGAAACAGAGAGAGAGAGAGCAGAGTACACACATTTTGAAAGGGTTAAGAATATTTTCCATGGCATGTTTCCCTATTTTAACTGTAACGTCTCTTGCTTGGTGGCCTGGCAAGATCCCACATTCATGGTCTATAAATGGTTTTACATCCAGTGTTTTATTTCTTCTGTGGAACCCAAGTTCACAGATCACATTGCACTGCTTGTGCCAACAGTTTAGCCTTGGGCCTCTGCTCACACTGCTGCATTCACACCAAGGGTAGCCCTGCAGCTTAGTGAGCTGCTGGATCCTAATGTGAGGACAGTCTGATGGTTGAAGCTGACAAGGAGGAATTATCCTTGTAACTCTATGTGAATAATGTAACGCTAAAGACTAGCCCATA
>JBBPDC010000007.1:17534507-17548652 GCA_037974485.1 Hemigrammopetersius urotaenia | reverse complement strand
TATATGTATTAGCTATTCTATTACTCTTCATCAATGTTCGTTTAAACCACAGAGCTGCTCTTGTCTGGATACCTAGCCGTGACACAGACAAGTAATCCCATCAACACCACTGTGCCCGATACATTTTTACCAAAACTCCACGCACTGCTATACTAGTTCCATGTCAGTGTCATTGCTGTGTATAAGGCCCATGAACCAAATAATACCAGGTGACGGACTCCTTCGATGGACAAAAATTGCGCATGGCAACACTTATATAACTATAAGGTAGGTTATGTACCTATAACGTAGCTGTTCCTCATAAGTGGGCACTGAAGGGAATTACTAGGTAGAGTCTTCTAAAAAGACAGTCTGTGCAGGTACATACTCTATCACACAATATTTATGTATTTTTTTAATTCAGTAAGCATTTCTTATTAATGCTAGTTACAGCAATTACATCATGCACTGAACTGAAAAGGGAAAGTCCTTGCACTGAAAGGAGAGAGGGAAATAGAGAAAGGGGGAGTGAGAGATTGCTGCCAGTCTCTCTTGATCCACATGGAGCCATGCTCTCTGGCAGAGCAAGGGGCTGGGGATGGAGGAGCTTCAGATCAGCTGAATCAGGGCACTGGGCAGTGATGGCTGCTGCTCTACCTGGCATGGTGGAATTCATTAGGAGAGCATTTGGCCCCATTCAGTGCATTGTGACGCCCACAGCAATTGGCCTCGTAACGCAGCAGCTTTAAGCAGCTTCCTAAGAGACCTATTAGATACAGCGGGTGATTAGGCCTGTGCTCCACTCAATCCAGGATACCAGTTACCATGGCAGTTTAAAATCAGAGATGCGTTTATGTGGGTTTTGTAGTGCTTTTCATGCTGATTTCAAATCTGTGTTTAGTTTTTCCTGCATGTACAGTTTTTCTGTGAAGCTAGTTCTATATTACATGATAGTTGGCATAAATAGCATATAATAATCATATGCTAAGCGTTTTTGAAGAAACAGTGGTAGCTGACTGATACTGATCTTTATATCTGTGGCACAGTGTCGCATGTCTGACTCCACACCGAAAATATTCAAACAGTTCCTTGATTGGTGCCTGCAGTTTAATAAAAACTGCATGCAAGTCTATTGCAAATCTAATATTACTCATAATTCAAAACGTTGATGTGACTGAAAAAAACTGAAAGCAGATCTGAAATCAGCATGAAAAACTGGTTTAGAAAAGTGTGTTGTGGTTTCTGGTGATTACAATTTTTTTTTTTGTTGACCTGTGTAATCGTCCTAAATCAGCTTTCCAGAAATGCTCTTAATGACCAAGCTGAGGGAAACCGTCAGGAAACACTCCCATAGAGCACAAGGAAGGAACACTAGACATCATCTTCCTCTGGACCACATTGTGAGGACAGTGGTGTTATGATAAACATACTACAAATTTACAAGGAAGGTACTGACATCAAACAGAGTAAATATCTAAGAAAAAAGCATCTAAGTAAAATCTAAACCTAGAGACAAAATAAATCGGGGGCCTCCAGTGGAAAAGTAAATATCCATGGAATTATTAGAATTAAAAAACAGCTATGGTGATGCAAGTGCTTTTAAATCAGCTCAGGATCAAACAGTATACCACAAATTTATCTTTACTTCTGTTTATCTTTACTCCAACATGAATGCAGTTAATAATAGTGAAAGAAGCGTAAAGAGGAATTTAGAATTCAAAAACATCCTGCTCTCTGTCCTCTCAGCTGAATGTTCCATGTTCCACTTATCCAGGCTCTATAAACCTTTCCTTTTTACCCTACTGGGTGACTAGCACATCTGCTGTGAGGTTTTATTAAAGTTTATTGGCCATGTAAATACACCTCTGCCGAGCAGAGCGGCAGATTTCCTCCTTCACGTCAGGCTGAATTTGAATGCCGGCTCAATCCTGCTGCCTCCAGCTGAGTTTACAGGTAGTGCGAGTCTTCTTCAATTACACCTAATCATCCTTTCTTGGTCAATAATGGTGCTAAAGGCTCCCGTCAAATCTGTCGGGAGGGAAGGGGGTGGGGACGGCTGAATCCGGCATGCCTGAGCTGGTTTTCCTGCGTAAAGTCAAACCAAAGCAATTTAGTGGTCGCCTACAGGGCTGTTCAAGCAATGGCTGGACCGCTTGGGAGACTTGGAGATGTGAGTTAATCAGAGACATCTGTGCACAAGTAAAGGGCCTTCAGTCTCAGACGCAAGCAGAGAAGAGTCTTAGGCGGAGGTTGGGTTTGAAGTGCAAGGCATTATCGCTTTCCTATAATAACAAAAGCGCCAGAGTGCACAAAGGCCTTGGATAAACAAGCCACATCCACCTAATCTGAGTGATCCTCTCTGGCCCGTCGGTGCTGGGGCACAAATGAGAGTCAAATCCAGACGAGGCGAATGGAAAAAGCCTTGCAGCTGACCAATCAACTCGCCCCCCAGCCAAAACAGACAAGGGCGAAGGATATTAAATAGGTGGAGATGGAGTATGTGTGTGTATATGTGAGTATGATGGATTACGAATCATGACCACTACTGTTTGTTCCAAAACCAAATGCTGGCCCACAAGATTACAGAAAATAACTCCATGTATGAATCACCATCGAGGTTACCTCCAACAGGATCATTTCTCTGTGTGTTTTACACAGTTTCTTCGGGACTAATTAGAACGGCAGCACAAGAAGGGCTGAAAGGAAAAGGAACATGCAGGAACAGTGCCTGTTCCGACTTACCTGAAAAGCTGAACAAGAACAAATGAAGTAGTATGACTCATACAGGGTCAGGGGTTTAATAATGGATTACAGGTGATCCCACTTACAGAAACATCTAGGATGAGTAAACAGTACATCTCACTTCAGCTGTTTGAGTTTTCAACAATACATGTTCAAATCAATATGTACAGTAACACAGCAGATAATCTCAGTGTTGACATACGCTCACCATACTACATTAAAAACCTCAAACTTGTCTTTCAACTCTGTAGTAACTGTATGAGCCCCGCCTACTTTATAGGTCTGCTACACAGGAGTACATTTATAGACCAGTGTCCATATGCTGGTATGGTCAATTATGTCAATCACCCTCTAACCCATTCATCACTGGTCAATTTCTAACCACAGGACACTGAAGATACTATCAGACAGGAGGCTGTTCTCATGATAGTGGCAAGTTTATGTATGTGGGGCTTGTGCAAGCATAACAGTACAGAGGTGTGGCTGGATGTGTGTCAAAACCATTATCAGGTTGAGACTGATCCACCACTCAGAGGAGCAGACAAGAAACTAACCACCTATGAAGGACTAAAGCATGACTAAGACAAATGCTACATCACCAGAGCCACTGGTTGAATAGTGGTTAGTGAGTATTCCCTGTGATCAGAAGGCTGTGGGTTCAAATCCCAGGACTGCTGGTGACACCACTAAGGTAGCCTTGAGCAAGGTACTGTCCGTACACACTGCTCCCTGGACGCTTTGTCAGTGGCAGCCCATTGCTTCACTTGGTGAATGGGTTAAATGCAGAGAAAGAATTTCACACTGTTCACACGATGTGCTGTGCCCTGTTCACACATGACTATAAGAGAAAAACAACAAAATAAATATAAGCCTGAAAGGTAGAAGGTAACAGTTTCTGGCCCTATCGTCAGTAGGTTATGAGTTTGGATCCTGTAGCTGGGAGTCAAGAGAGCAAAACTAGTCTTGCTGACTTTAGGTGGGTAGAATAGCCCTAAATGTTCATTAATCACTCTGTATGATGTTCACATATGCAGGTAGCTGACATAACAGAATGGGCTATTAAGGATCTCCTACAAGCATGCTAAACAGTCCAAAGACATTACATTACATACTAAAGGAACCGAGATGGTGGCAAGTTTCTCGAAGAAGGCATGTACTGTCCTTCCCCTTCTTAGTTTGGTGGCATTGTGTGAAGGGAGAAGTCCTTGATAGTGGGTGGAATGGGACATGAAAAGTGAGCAATGGTCAGTTAACATTACGCTAACTTTCCTGTATTATTTTTCACATGAGACGTACTCCTTTAAATTTGTTGTACCCTCTCTGGTGTCAGCAAGAATGACCAGATCTACAGAACTTGAAGATGTAATTTTGTTCGCTTGGCTCGATAAAATCAGTGAGTCATGCTTCAGGAATAATACACCTAGGTGTTCATTCCCACAAGCCATTTATGCCGGCAAAGTCACCAAACAGATACGTCTCAGACTTTCAATGACCATTATCTGTTTCAAATGCTTCGAGGGGGCCACATGATAACATTTTTAAAGCAGGGCGGCAAAGGTTAAAAGGAAAGATAGCTCTTGTCATCGTTCATCTCGCAAGCAGGAACAAGGCTCCATAAGAATGGTGCAGTATCTTTAAATAGTCAAGTGATGGAAGCACAGCAGAGATAGGGACCTAAAGAGGTTCGAGTCACAGTTCAACAAGCGCTGGTGCTGTCAGACTGCACTGCCGTCACTATCAGCATCAAAGCTGGTCTGCTTCTTCCAGCCATCGCCTGTTTCTTCCTTTGAAGGTTTGCTGTAATTATTTTTCACACGATGAGCCTTAGGTGATTTTCACCTCTAAAAATGCATTGCTGTTGTTTGTTAAACAGCGTAGAGTGAAGTGATTCGCAGGCTAGGAAGCCAAAGATAATTCTTATCAAGAAAGCAAACATGAGCTTTTGTTGTTGGTGCTGCTTC
This sequence comes from Hemigrammopetersius urotaenia, assembly GCA_037974485.1. NCBI lineage: Eukaryota > Metazoa > Chordata > Actinopteri > Characiformes > Alestidae > Hemigrammopetersius > Hemigrammopetersius urotaenia. The sequence continues at coordinate 17,543,970 of JBBPDC010000007.1, read as the reverse complement.
CTCGGTGCATTGTGGAAGTTTCAGAGGGTAAAGCCAATGTTTCAGGAAGGCCCCGATAGAGACTCTTAGCATAAACAAGGAGCAAACTATGTATTTCATTACTGATGCACTTCTACTTGCAAAACATATTTTGCAATCTCCTCATCTTCTGATAACTCTCATATGAATACCATTATGCAAGATTGTGCAAGCACAAAAGTAGCAATGACATCCGCCAGATCTGCTCTTCATCTTGGGGAAACAAATCAAAAATGTTATGAAATATGTTTCATAATCTTTTATGACACAAACCATATTTCATATTACAAGTTACAGTATGTCATAGAGATTGCTTATTGTTGTAATTCTTTTGGTTTTTAGGAGCTAGCTCCTTCTAAACAGTTTGCACAGATCAAAAAGGGCAGTGTAAAGGTATGGAGAAAGGAAAGCAAAGAATGATTCCCTACAGTGTGATCCGTATTGGGTTCAAAGCAAAGCAGTCTCTTTCCTCCATGAACCGGATGAGCTGGCTAAATAAGTCAATGTAAGTCCATTCAAATAAAAAGAGACTCCTCTGACTCCCGGATAATGTGGTGCTGTTTTCCTTTAGCATCTCAATGACATAGGCTCTGAGAAAGGCGGTAATTATCCGGCTGATTACTATCTGCTGGCCTTGGGGCCAGACTGCGAGGAGTGCCCTGCCTAAATGATACTTTAATAAGAGTTTACAGGTCCCCTGTAAGCCGACAACTCCAGCAGCACCCGGCCCACCACACTCGCTTTCATCATTGCTGCCAAAGGATCTTTACCCCGACCCCACTCCCCTGACCACCCAAATTTTTGCCGTTAATCACACCCTTTCTAAGTGCATGCCAGGGTGAAAAAGACAGGTGCTGCAAGTGCCGTTATCCTGCAGTTTTGGGAGTGGGAAAAAGAGCTGCCTTTGAGTTAGCTGTCATTCATTCAAAAGTTTGCATTAATGTGCAAATATCTTTGGAAATAGCTCATGTTATGCTAACTGTCCAAACATTTTTATTAGTGTTGTTTTTATGCATGTTCTACAAAGTGTTGAACTGTGGTTGAAATACCTTCAGTTTTTATTTAAAGACATGATGAACATGGAAGAATGGGAATCAGCCCATTAGCTAATAGGTATTATTAGCAATTCCTCTTGTCCTACTTGAGGGGAAGATTACTCTGTGAACAAAGTGCAAGTGAAAAGGCAGACAGGCAGCATTCCTGTCGGGTGAGAGCAGTGGCGATGTGTTCACACACACGAACCACCACAAAGCCCAACACTCATATTCAGTCTATTTATCAAGCCCAGGTCTTCAAAAGCTCCTTCGACTCCCACGCCTGTACATGTTTTACATATTTCTTGGGGTCTGCCTAACAACCAGTTGTTAGCGTTGCAATGTAAATTAGTCTCTTTTCAAAAGGATGATAAATTAACCACTGACTGCTACTAGCTTTCACTTTCAAGCCACAGTAACAATAAATGTTCATTTCAGTCGCGTTTATAGATCATTTTGATTTGATACATTTTAAGGAATAGCATCATTTACTAACAAGAAAACACACATACAAGAATGAGAATCCCAGACAGACACATTGGCCGACTATGGAAAGCAGCATTTATCAAACATTGGGCAAAAAGATTCATTGTGTGAAACAAGTATTCATTATGTAAGTCATTAAGTAAGTCATTTAGCAATAATTACAAATAAGCAAAAGCAGAAGAAATTGTTCTAAAACAACAAAAGAAGATAATTGATACTAAAGTAATTGTCCAGTATTCCAGATTTTACAGATTTACAGATTCATTGTAATACAATTTCATGGCATGTTGCTTTGCAAAGATTTGGGTTTTTAAAACTTTTTAAAAATATCCTCATTGTAAGATTGTGGACAACTGGAATGGCGAGGACCTGAGACAGGATAGGAAACGTTCAGAAGAGGCCAGCAGCATTATTCCACAGACTCTTAAGCCAAATCTGCCGAATAGCTGTGGTTAGACACAGACTATGGCTCCACATATAAGCCTACCTGATCATTATCATGGAGACTGTGAGTGTGTCGCCTGTAAGTGTTAGCATTTTAGCCAAAGTGTTCAGATTCACTATAACTATAGGCCTGCATGATAGAGATCAATAAGGTGCTGTTATATCTCAATCTGGAAAACACTGTGGTATTTAATAGCGTAAAAATAATGTTTGCTTACATGTACTAACTAAAATAATCTGTAGCATTTTGTCATGACCTTGTTTATGCTTTAACTTCAGCAACTCGTTTCTTGCTTTTTTTAGGCTTCCAAACATCTGAAAGACATTCACACTATATTTAAATGATAGGGGTAACATTACAGTGCAGGAGAATTAAGGCTTTTTTATTTGAAGAGCTGTCAAAGTCTCAAGGACGGCGTGTATTGCTAGTTCATTTTATTTCCAAAAGCATTTTATTTCCAAAGCACATGTTAACTATGCTTTGTAGCTAAAGAGAATTGTGAGGTGGGGGGTGAACCCGGCTATGGAGGAGGGTGCTTCTTCTTTGTTGGCATGGGGGGATATCCCCGCTGTACCCCTGAAGCCTTCAGCGCCTCCATGTCATGGTGGGCCGCCAGCAGTGCCTAAGCTCACATATTCATGGCCACATCTGGGACAGTTTAATGACTTAATTCTAGTTAATTACTCGGCCCGGTGCAGCTGACCAAACTCTGTCACACACACTTTTCGCATGGCAGAGCACTGAGGGGCTTCAGGAGGAGGCCTGGAGGGAGAGAGATAGATGCTTGAGAAGAAGCCTGCAATACAGGCAAGGGAAGGACCTGCTCTGAAAGAGGGATTTGATGGGTCTGTTCACTGAGGACTGTCTATTTCTAGTAGGTCTCAGTTGAAAGCTTCAGCCCTGAAATTTATTCCAAATTCCATTATGTTTAAATGACATAATACATCACAGTTAGCACAGTAAATGTAAAGAATGTTGTTTTTGTTTACTGTATTAACTCTGGATGACATTTCAACCATAGTGAGCTATGACCTCTACTTAAAAACACAAATGTGCCGATGATGTTGCTGATGTTAACTGCAAACTTTAGTAGTTAACTGTATATACATTGCATGTTTAAGTGATAAACTGTAAAAGTGCATGTAATAAGACTTGAGGCTTGAGCTTGGCTGTGGTGTAAGTGTGTGCAAATTAACTGATTCACAACAATTTACTGCCTCTAAGCACTGGGAAAAGAATCTAAAGCACACACACACACACACACACACACACACACACACACACACACACACACACACACACACACACACACACACACATACAATAGGAAAAAAAAGAAGTTTTAGGGGATCTCCTGCTGGTCCCAAATTTGTCTGAGTACTGCCCTGACCAATAATTCATCACCCTGCTGGTTCATAGCCATCGATTCCACCCCCTGCTTTCTGGTCTCCAGATAGTCAAGGCAGAAGCCACTTCCTCCAGGCACTCTGGGGTCAGGCAGGGTGTTAGAGAGGATGGCCTGGGGTCAGAGGCTCTACCATGCAGCACTGACCTAGTATGGACATGGTTTTTGCAGGCTCCATCGTCTGATCTGTCCACATGCTGCCAATTAGGCTCGGCAAGTTTGAGCGGCGCTTACATTGTTCCCGGGTGTGTAACTGAGCGATTATGAATTGCCATAAAACAGCATGGCTCACAAGAAGAGGAGATAACCCAGCCTTAAAGTGATAGCTGGGGAAAAATTCAATTTACACATATTCCTCTTTCCCCAAATCTAGTCAGCTAAGTCATGCTTTTTTTATTTACTATTTTTTAGCTCTGAACTGCAGGCATTAGTCTACTGTAGCCAACAATTAGTGTATACTTTATGGCGAGCTACCACAGTGCATGCACAAATCTTCACATACTCCCCTCAAACCTGCCTATTGCCTATTTGTGCTGCATAACAAAAACAATAGTAGTAGCCGTCATGTAGCCTGCATTGTGCCTTTCCTATTGGTAACAATATGTCACAGTATCTGAAATCATATAAGCATCTTGCTACACTTTTGAAGAAAATGTTTCTTTATCAAAATTATTCTTCCATCACTTATTAACCTTGTAACCACATGGTTAAACTGAACTGAAGAAATATTCTGGTAAGTAAGTACATTTAATATATCTGATGTTTCCCATCATGATGGTATCATAAGAATATTCTAAAAACTGTTACTTATTTCAGTATTTTTTACTTGTTATTTATCATCTTCATGTGAGATGTTTTTGTTTCTTAGTTCATGTTTTTCTGACATAAAATGGGACAATTTAATAAGATAAAAGTCTAAAAATATTTTAAATATCTAGAATGTTAAATAACCTTAGAGTATGCTTCCAATTATCTCAAAGTGAGAAATATTACATTATGCTGGCTAACTTGAAGAAGATTTTTCTTGCCCAGACATGTCTCATTGAGTACATTTGGGGTGAGAAGTAAATCTGTGTAAATTTAATTGTTCACCAAACCTTCACTTTAAGACAGCATGAGTTATTTGTCCTCCACTGACTGAGCCATGCTGTTTAATGGCTAGTCATAATCACCTAGTTACAATAAAGGAAAGGTTTCACTGGAGCTCCGAGAAGATGCGGAGGGGAGAGTGTAACGAAAGAGAGGAGAAAAGAAAACTAACTAAAAAAAGGACAACAAGGGGATGAAATTAATGACCCTTCACATATTGTCTCTGTTTCTTTTGTGGAGGCCATCAAAAGAAAGGCTGAGCAAGGCCTACCAAGTGAAGGGGGTGGGGTGGGGTGGGGTGGGGGGGGGGGCTAGAAACACCATTAATATCAGGGCTGTAAATTCCACAAAACATTAACTTCATTACATGGCAATTACTAACCATAAGTGGAGGAATTGAAGAGCCCACTTTCTCATCGCTCTTGCAGTAGTAGCCTGAACCTGAACAGCTTCTCCACCCTTTCTCTCACCCTCTCTCTCTCTCTCTCTCTCTCTCTTTCTCTTGCTCTATCTCTCACTCTCCCTCCCTCTTTCAGACTTCTAAAGGGGCCCAAAGGTCAAACCATTACATCGTCTGAATGAAATGCTCCTGACTTCCTGTGATCTATGAGTAGCAGGTCCGAGAAGACGCCACTATTGTTCAGGTGTGTAATAATTAATGCAGCTTTTGGAGAATCCCGCAGGAGGAGGCCATGTGGGTGGAGGAACACTGTCAAATTCCACTCCCACTAAGTTTGACCCTAGCTTCCCAGGAAAAAAAAAAAACAAAAACATGTGAAAGGCCCAACCAAGCCTTAAAACAGCTTCGTTCATTTCCCATAATGAACTACACACATGCTATATAAACCCTTATGCTCTTTGAATCAGGATCAAAGTGAGCTTATCTTTACCTTCAAGTCAACTGGTTACACCCTGAGATGTACCAGTAACACTTAGGACCAACATTATTATACTCCCGATTAAATGCGTACTTCTAAGTGAAAAAAAAGAAAAAGAAAAGGGTGTCTCTGAACTACCACAACGATACCCACACATATGTACACACACACACCAAGCATTCATGGCTAAACCCCATCATACTTATCTCTTGATTACATATTATGAGGCAGCCATTCTTTCTGCGTGTGTGTAATTATCGGCAGCGAAATGAAAGCGTTCGTGTGTGATCTTTAAACAGGTGGGACTGCCGGAGTGTTTGTAGAGTGTTTGAGGCCCATTATTAAGTCATGAATGCAATATAATAACAGTGATACATTTTGACTCACACAGCCCTGAGCGATAAGGGCAGGCGGAGACATGGCAGAGCAGTGAACGCTTTGAAGTATGCCTCGGGCAACACAAGAGATTCAACATGAAAAAATGAAGCACTTCTCTCTCTCTCTCTCTCTCTCTCTCTCTCTCTCACACACACACTTTCTCTCTCTCATGACTAATACAAGTAGAGCAATCAAGTAAAGGATAGCACAAAGTGGGGGTAAAGTCTTCCTATTCCAAAAACTCTCATAAGCTTTATTAATATGACACTGCCAGATTTTTCCTCGTGCTCAGCGATGTGGAGATGCATCTTTATTATTTACAGCGTGTTTATTTTTCAGGGCTTATTTTATGTTCTCTAAACTTGGCATCATTTCATGAAATGAATTAAGAATGTTCATTTTTATAACCATCTTATTTTGTGAATATTAAAACATCTGTAAATTCAGAAACATTGAAGGAACAGTTTAGCAAAAATATCTAATTCAAATGTGCCCCCCACTCCCAGAAAAAGTCAAGATGTGTTTGGTGAAGGGAGTTTATTGAAGTTTTCACTGGAGCTTTGATGCTAATTTGTAATCTAATAAGAGATACTCATCAGTTACACAAATGAAGTACAGGCACAATGCAGTTTTGGTAGTAATTAGTACATTATACACTGTAAATACCACTTTACAAAAGCTAGACAAAATATACTTTCATTATTTGTAAAGACAAACCTGCCAAATGGGGTAAGCAACAAAAGTAAAGAAAGCTCAATTTAAGATGATTCTTCTTTTTATTTTAATTAAAAAGAAATAATTGAAAAGTATTTTCTCTGATCTCGATATTTTTACTTACCCTTTGCTTATGTTGCTTGTTGTTCTTTGTATATAGAAAGTGCATGTGCAGTGTCTGAAGAAGAAAGCTTTGCACACCAAACATCTTGCCTGATAGATCACATTTAGAGAAAGGAAAAGCCATTTGAATTTATTTGTGATTTCCTTATCACTATTTTTTACTAGTCAGATGAATTGTTGCTACAGAAGTTGTACTCTTCTTCACTCCATAATTAAAGAAAATCTTACAATGGAAATCTTATAGTAGTTCCTTAATAATGAAGCTTAAGACTGATTGATAAGAATGTAAGGATTTAAGCTAGGAGTCTTAAACTCCTAGCTTAAATCCTTAAACATAAACTGGTAATGGGGAGCCGATTTCCCCAATTAATCTGATTCAACACACCAGTTAATTGCCAGGTTTAGTTAGAACAAGACAATCACTAAACTGTGTTGGATTTTAGGGTTTCTAGTATAATGAGTAAAAATGAAAGCAAGATAAAAAGGAAAATGGTGATTTATGGCCAAGCTGAATATTTTCAGGAGGCTTTCTCTGCTTTGAAAGATGTGGGCATTGTGATGCCTGATGGCTGTCAGTGTTGAGGGAATACATAGTCCTTGGAACAATGCGAAGAGTTAAACATCAAATAATGCCGCCTTCACTTCTCAAAGGCCCTCACAGGCTGAACTGCCCACAAAACACGGAGCAGCACGGCATCTATTGTAGTAGCAACGAGGAAAGCAAACCTACAACTTCCTACACCGGCTGCTGTGTTGGCAGGACTCAGCGAGAAACGCTCTCTGAATGGGTTTCACGCGGTGCTGTCACAGTTCGGAGACTGGATGAGATAATTAGAGGGCCCTGACTGGGCTAACACACCTCCAGAACAGCCCTCATTAACGTCCCTTTATTATAGTGTCAGAATGTGAAAATAAGACTAAACTCTGGGTAGCTCCAGCGCTGCACAGAAAAGGCCACTAGGTTTCACTTTTACAGCATTTATTTTCAACCAGCAGGATTTAAATGAACACTGCAGGCCTCAATCCAATCATTTTTGGGTATTAATGTGGATATTAATCTAACATTGTACAGGCATTAGATCTAGACTGCATTGGTCTAAATTCAGTACTTCAATCAAAGTGAGAAGTTGTAAAGGCAGTCAAAAATTTTTTTTTAAAAAAACAGCAACGTTTTTCAAATGCTGAAGGTAAAATATTTTACAGTTTGCAGCCAAACTGTCACCAATGTTTCTTTTCAAATGTATTCATTAATAATTTATCCTAATTATTTCACTGACTGCAGATTTGTCCCCCAAATCAATTTATGCAAATTCAGTATAACATAGATATAAAATCATTTACTGTTTTCAAATGCAATAAATTGACCTGTGAAGTCAAAACAAATGTGATATCTTTTACAGGTATTACAACATTATATATTTTTTGCCTCCCCAAACCCATAGGCAACATAATGTAAATCTGGGTGTTCATATAAAATTCACACGAAAGGACGACTCACAGACAATAACCTCATTTGATCTGGTCAAGGCAATGACAGGATGTAAAATATATTATATTATTGTCTATATTTCCTATAAAAAGAGTAGTCAAGCTAACATACATCAGCCCTGTGACTTTAATACTGATAAAGTGTTACTATATTAAGTACATTTTCCACACACAGTAATAAAATACATAGTGTGAGACCCAAATTCTCACACAGCAAAAATGCTTTCAGGAACTGTATCACCCACAGTGAAAGAATATTTGGCAATTGGTATTTCAAGATAGACTGGACCAAAATGAATGTCTTTGTAAATACTTCACTTATCTCTTTAATCTGCACTGAAACAGTCACTATCATTAAAGAGCAGTATTATGAGTCATGGTTTTTTTAAACACCCTGAAACAAAGATACTTCTTGACTACATTTCTGTGTGTCTTGTTGGTAAGTCTATGCTCAATGCTTTATATGCTCAATGTTTTTACCTCTCTTTATAGATGATGCACCACTCCTATATAACTCGAGTTGTGTTTTAGAGGCACAACACTGTAGGTCTTCATCCAGTGCGATAAAACATAAATTCAGTGATCATTGATTATCACAGGAATAAATTCGAACAGTGTAGGTGTTTATTCAACACTGGTCATTTTGCTGTGTGTCCTAGAAACAGATGCAGCTGAACCAGAGCCACTGGGCCGTTTTCAGTCCCCTCTGTCCAAATGTCCTACTGACATTGAGAAACAATAAAGCCGACTGCTACTGGAAAGCCTTTGATTTCTGAGCTAGATCCAGCTGCCAAAGAGAGATCTCACCAGCAGCAATGTTGAAAATAATCAAATAATCAATCAGTTAATTAATTAATCCGGTGAATTATTGAAGGGCTCTCATTCCAGACTTCCTCTCAGATCTCTGTGAAGTCGGCTGCTGAGTGAGCACGCCGGTCACTAATGTATACGCGGCTTTAATCAGCACTTTGATCTTCTCTACAGCACTTGTATAAGTCAATTAAAACTAGGCTGCCGCAGATGAATTATGCAGCACATTTATTAAAACATTTATCAGCCAGACTTATTATAAATAGATGATTTTAGTAAAGACAGACGGCCTGGATGAATGGGTCACTTTATTTGCTCCCCCCCTCACCCCCTCCTTACCCCCAGCTTTGTTGTTCCAAGTTTGTTGTTTACGCCTTTCGCTGTTTATTTCAATGAAGCCCAGCAGGACTTGTTGGGCTTTGATTCGGCCTGTGATTTTTTGATCAAACAAGAAGTATGATGTGGCCAGAAAAGACAGATACTGCCCCACATCTGTACGTCTGTCTTTCAAAATGTCTTGATTTCTCTCTCTCTCTCTCTCTCTCTCTCTCTCTCTCTCTCTCTCTCTCTCTCTCTCTCTCTCTCTCTCTCTCTC